>VZSE01015165.1:392284-617703 GCA_013398275.1 Promerops cafer
AAAAAAAAAAAGAAGAAAAAAAGGAAGTGAAAAGAGAGCATGAAAGAGAAGATGAGAAGGCAAAGAAAGAGACCAGAGACATTAGAGAGGTGAAAGAGCACCCTACTGGATGCTTCATTCAGTTGGCAGCCAGTCACTAGAGGGGTTCCCCATGGCTCAGTATTGGGGCCAGTTCTGTTTAATATTTTTATCCATGATGTGGAGAAGGGGATTGAGGGCACTCTCAGTCAGTTTGCAGATGACACCAAGTTAGGCAAGAGTGTTGATCTGCTGAAGGTCAGAAAGGCTCTGCAGGCTGGATCCATGGGATGAGGCCAAAAGTCTGAGGNCTACAAGAAGGACATTGAGGTGCTGCAGTGTGTCCAGAGAAGGAGCTGGTGAAGTGTCTGGAGCACAGATTTTACAAGCTGTTGAGGGAGCTGGGAGTGTTTCGCTTGGAGAAATGGAGGCTCAGGATGGGCCTTATCACTCTCTACAACCACCTGAAATGTAGGTGGGATTGGCCTCATCTCTGAGGTAACAAGTGACACAATGAGAGGAAATGGCCTCAAATTGCACCAAGGAAGGTTTAGGTGTGATATTAGGAAAAACTTCTTCACCAGAAGGGTTGTCAAGCATTGGAACAGACTGCTCAGGAAAGTGGTTGAGTCACCATTCCTGAAGGTGAAGACATGTAGATGTGGATCTTGGGGACATGGTTTAGTGATGGACTTGGCAGTTCCTGGTTAATGGTTTGAGTTGATGATCTTAAGGGTCTTTTTCAGTCTTAATGAATCTGTTATTCTATGAATACCAGACTGAATGAAATCTGAGGCCAGCAAACATGGTTAAAGCATAGTTATTATCCAGTTAACTCAAATTGACTTGAACACACTTGAAAAGGGTGTTCAGCTGACCTGGTTAATGAACAGTTCATGAACTGAAAGTCTTCCTTCTCATGGAGAGGACAGCTAGGTGTGATTTGTACACTTAAATACCTGAGCAAAATGCATTAATTTCAGCAGTTTCTACACATCTTGTGTAAATTATTTGGATTACTTAGATTAATCAATAAAGTTAATTTCCTGTCTTCTCTGCCCATCTTCTAAACAGACCTGAACACACAGAGTAGAGGCAGAATTCCTCAGCTCCACAGCAATACAGGATGTCAGTTTGTATGTTGGCACCTGCAGACAGATGCCTCTGGAAGGCAGCAGATTTACAAGTGGGACATAAAGAACCAATGTCAGGTCAGGAACCTGCATGGCTGGTGAGGAGGACAGCTTGCAGCTTACAAAGAGTTTGGGCACGCATGCTCCAGAAAAGACAGACTGTGATATTCAGGGAATCTTTTGAGCCTTTTTTACATAGAGGTGCTTTGCATTTGTTGGCCAAAGCAAACTTCTGCTTATAGCCTCTTCCCTCTGCATGAAAAGCTAAATCACTAAGGATACCAGTAAACTTCCTTTTCCATCAAATTCTTAAAAAATAAATTTATAACTGGTATTTTCATGTTATCTTGTGTACCTGCAGCCAATTTTTTTAGCTATGGTTATTCACAGTATTTATTTAATATGTGAGTACTTTACAACATCATGTGGATTTCCTGGGCTTTGCTTTAACAGTGACCAGTAAGCCAGCTTGTCCTACATGGTGCTAGGGATTGATTTTCTTAACTTTTTGAAGTTATTGCCCAAATCTTTCTACACAAAGAACCAACTCATTCCCCCTTTTCCACCGTGGTTTGTAAAGATGGGATTCAACTGATCAGATTTCACTGCCGACATCTGAGCTAATTGTCTAGACTGTCCTTGCTGTCCCAGGAGAGAAAAGGGCCTCATTGGTGTCACTTCACTAAGGCAGACATTTAAAACAGACCAGATGAGTGACACATTCTCAGTGCTCATTTCTCTCTGGTGATTCATGTGAATCAAGATGATGTGAGTGTGGATGTTTCAATGTAAGTGAGTCTTTACCACATGTGAGTGACATCTGCAGGGGGAGGATGATCCCCCTTTAGCAAGGATTGCAGGTATAAGGGACCTTACTGAACAAAACAGGTTTTGATGATTAATTTCCTGCTATATTTCTTATAAACACTTTGTCTCCAGAAGAAGCATGCATTTCAGAATGATTCTTACATGCTGGGCTTCTTTTGGATTGGTTTGGGCTTTGAGGAGGGGAGGTGTTCTGCTTTTCTTCTTGTTCTTCCCTTGAAATGATTAACTGTGTTTTGTTCAGACAGTTTCTTGTGTGTCTGTTGCACAAATGTTCATGTGCAAAGCACAGTAATCCTTGAAGTCAAGGCACTGACTTTCACTGCTTTTTGAAGACCCTTTAGGAGATTCCTAGAATCAGCTTGGGATGAGGAAGAAGTAGTGCTGTGAATATTCACGTTTTAACACAAGATGTCATTCAGTGGAGTAACATCTGCTGCTTCCTTAATGTGCTGTTTTTTCCAGGAAACCGAATCAGTAACAGTTAAATTTTATCTTGAATTTGTGCTGATAGTGTGATTCTTTGGATGAGAAGGGGAGAGTTTATCTGAATAGCCAGGAGCAGTGAAGAGCTCTTCAGTTTCTGGAGGTATTATGAAAAAGTTAAGCAGCCTTTACATTGCTGCGAACTAAAAGAAAACCAGCACCAAAAGAAAACCATATCAAAGAAAGAAAGAGTCAAAATAAGCCCTACCTCTGGGTGGCCAGTTGAGTGGATCCAAGCAGATTTCATCCTTGCTAAATAGCTCAGACACTTGCCATGGGTTTTGCAGTCTATGTATACAAGAGCAAAATTCTGCCTTTTGCTGTCCTGCTGTTAAGCAAGGCCAGATCCTTCCTCCTTTTCATTATTTGGTAAAACAATATATATTATTCAGCAGGCTTCCCAATTAATTTGTTTTCTGCTGTTTGGGATATAAGAATTCAAGCTGATAACATAGATGGTGTTCATGATGGTAACACAGGCAGATAATGCTAGAAGGGAAGATTCAGGGATTTTTGGTTTTTAACTGATGCAGTGAAGTGTGTTCATTTGTTCATTAGAAGTGCATTTAAATTGGCTTAACCATATGTTCATTTAGCTCTTCATAATACTTTAACACTGGCAGGAGTGAAGCCTCCCAAAGAACAATTCCCTTACGCTTCCAAACATGATGTTAAACAGGTCTGCTTTAATATTCTTTCACTGCATAAAGCAAATGTATAAAACAAACCCATTTATCAAATGAAAAGAATACAAATACTCAAATACAATTACTTTTCTGATGGCAGTTGAACAGGTGCTATATTGTAATGTATGATAAAATACCAAACAGATTCATTATGATTATTGCTCACCATTATAATAAAGGTAACCTTCTCTAGGATCTGATCATTCAAGCATTTGTACACCTGCCTAACTTTGCAGATGACTTCAAAGCAACTGGTCCCAAGGGCATGTTTTCAGGATTGAGAATTTAATGCCTGGACTCTTAAATAATACATCACTTAAAGTGTAAGAAAGTGGATAAGTTAATTATTTAGCTTGTTTTTTCCTGTCGAAAACAGTTGCCAGCAAGTAGAACAGATAGGTAAGAAGAGTCACAACCTGTAGAGATTTTTAAATACAGAGCAAAACAGAAAGCATCATGTTTTCATTTGCATACATTCCTAGAAGTAACAGAGAAACACAGCTCACAAATCAGAAATTGTGAATGAATTCAGCAGATTTGTCAAACAACATGATTTAAAAATAACTGATGGGTATAGCATATGTCAAAACAAGCCAGGCAAGGCAGCTTCACTGCCCGTGCTCCTTCTTCTGTAGGAGTCAGCAGAGACTTGCTATCAGCCTTGCTGAGGAGGGAGGTTTACCTCCCATTGCTGGGAGAGGGCAATCTCCCTGGAGCCTGCCTGCACCCTTACCTCAGCCCACCATCCCTCAGCCACTGTCCCAGGGCACATCTGCAGAGCTCTGCCCAGCAGTGGCCCTTTTATCCCCTTGCTAGCAGGATTTCTATTCTCTTTTGAGTCAGTTGCCTTCCCTGTCCTATGTGTTATGGCTCAGAAACATTCTGCTTCTTCAAAGCTTTGCAACAACAACAATTTGACAATCTGTTGGTGTTAAGCCAGGTTTATATCAAAGCACAGCAGTGAAGTAATATCGCATATAGTAGCTGTGGGACTGATTTTTCCTTTCAGACGTGTGGTTGATTTGCCATCTTCCCCAAACATATGTAAGATCTTCACAGAACAGCATTACAGAAGAGGAAGAGTTTTATTGCTGTCCAGTTCATGAGCCAAAACAGCATACCAGGCCAGAGGAAGCATACCCTATGTCATATACAAACCAGTGGGAAGTACAAAAAACTGAGGAAAGAAAGAAATTTATATTAAAATATATTTGTACTGAATATATACTCTGATATGTGAAAAATATTTGTATATTATACATGAATATAGTTGCTGGAACATGGGAAATACTGTATCTCTACTGTTTGTTTCTGGTTACTGATGGAAAATTAATGGTTTTCTGGAGCAAATAAATCCCCACTTGGCAGCTGTTACTGGCAGGACAGAAAGGAAGACACACATATGCTGTGCACAATATTTGTCTCCTTTTCTTTCTCGTGAGTGTGAATGAAATAAAGTACTGGTAGGTGTTTCCAACCAGCATTAAGCTGCTCTTTGTTAATCCTGTTAGACAGCATGAATACATAAAGATTGGCTGTAGTTGGTTTTCTTTAGTGCCCAGTTCTGGTTCATTCAACAAGTTGAAGTCAAACGCACCTGGGCAGATTCAGACACGTGAACTGTTTTCTTGAAGCATGTTTCACCATGGATGAGTGCCTGGGATGGACCCTAAAGCTGGCAGATCCTCATCATTGAAGTGTAAAGCATCATCTTCCCCTCCTGAATTCTCAGTCTGGATTCATTTGTTGTCTGGTAGTCATCTCTGCTTGGCGAGGGAGGGTCACCCATGCGCCAGTGAAGTTTTTGCCACGTGGTAGCAAAAGCAGCAGCTGCTTTCATTGGCTTTCATTAAGGCTCTGCCAGTGTTAAAGCCTACACAGTAAGTTAGGATTTGTAGCCTCTCTTACCAAAGACAGAAATAAAACATAGAGCTGTCTGGTGAACAGCTCCCAGGATTTTGTCTTAGGTCCCTGAGATGAATGGTATATGTCCCATGGCTCTAGGTGGTCATCTGAGCAGCTATGTGGGGGCGTGTAGCCCTGATGTCATCAGAAGGAACTTGGATGTCAGCTCTCACTGCCCTGACCTGCCCATGGCATGCCTACACAAGACTGTAGGATATGTAAGGGCTGCCTTACTTTGCAGCAGGGCTGGAAGGACTCAAGAAGGCCACAGAGGCCATCTCGCAAGACTGAGGTATGGTGGTACTTCTCAAATATCAATGGAGATGTCAAATAAAATTTTTTTTCATGCAGATGACAAAACATGGCCCTGGACTGTGTCAGTGTATTTCTTCCAATAGAAGTTTACATACTTAAACCAAAAGGAAACCTGCTTGTTTATTAAGTTCTGTCTAACTTAAGAAGTTAATTCTTAAATTAGAACTTAAGTTAGTTATTAAGTTAGTTTAGAACTCTTAAGTTAGTTCTTAAGAGCTGACTTTTAAGAAAAGAGTTAGCTCTCTTTTCTTCATGCCCTTCAGTTTCCTTGCATAAACCACCTAACACAATCCTTTTTTCTTTTATTTAGCTAGCTGTGCTTTTGCAGTCCTTCAGACTTTGAAAAGCCTCTGTGTCTAACCTCTTCCTTTCATAACAACGTACCTCTGCCACTTACAGACTGCTGCAGCCATTCATGGGGAAGTTTTCTTAAAAGGTCTCTTTCCTTGTTTCTCTGTCTCCCAGTGTCTCCCCTGTAGCTGCAGTACCTTAGATAAGGAGTCCTCAGAATTCTTGCTCTTCAGGGGAGAGCGGGGCACTGCCTTGCGAGTTTTATAGAATTAGTATGCTGCCTGAGCTGAAATCAAGCCCTTTACTTTTCTGAGCAACCCTCTGCTTTCTGATTGCCAAAAAGGTAGCAGCCTCTTCAGCTGCTCTTCCACGGGTTTCTTACAAGCCCGCTGAGGAGTCAGAAACCTGGATTTTAAGAAAAAAAAAAGATACAGGGAGATTTGTTCCAGTGTCGTCTCTTCATTTAACCTCATGCAACCATTTAAAACTGCTAAAAGTTTAAAATCATCAGTGTGCCCCTGTTTTGTTTGGTTTGGTTTTTTGGGGGACTTTTGGTGCGTTTTTGGTGAGTTGTTTTGGGGTTTTTTGATTGTTTTTTATTTTGGTTTGGTTTTTTTGTTTATTTGGGTTGGTGGGGGTTTTTTGTTTGGTAGGGGCATTGTTTTCATTTTTGTTTGGGTTTTTTCTCTTCTTTTGTTTGGTTTGGTTTGGTTTTGGGGATTTTTGGGTTATTTTTTAATTTGATGACTACAGGAAAGGCAACTTAATTTGTTGAACAACTACCTACTACTCTTTCACTTTGGTGAATTTAGGATGTCTTTCTTATCATTGATACTCTGTGTAGGATTCATTTCCCTTCACTTGCAATGTTTAAAATTTGCATGTCCAAGATGACTTTGGATTCTATAGTCAAAAGACCAAAACAGGTGCCTCCAAAAGGTGATTCATCTGGTCTTTCTTAGGCAAAGACCTTGGAAGAGGAGCCGCTTGCAGAAAGTGTCTGATTCTTTCCACGGACTGTGAGCAGAGCAGAGAGTGACTAGCCATGACCAGAGGTGTCTATGTTCTAAAAACTTTAATTTAGATGGATGGCATCCACCTATTACCTAGGTGCCATATAAAAAAGTGCTACACACCTTCTCTGTCATTTCATCTCAATGTCATTGCATTTCTTTTCTTTGCTTATATAGCTTTTGCAAAAGTAGACTCATAGTTTCTCACAAAGACAGCAGTTCCTTTTGTCTTACACAAACCTCATATTTGTCCTAATAGTCCCATACCACCTTAAATTCACATCATAATCACAATGTAGCGGGCTCTGCATGACTTTTGCACTATAATTTTTATAATATCCTTGTGACTTCTTGAAGTAGCTATTATCCTGCTTGCAATTAAAGCTGCATAAAGTCACTTCAGAGCATTCTCATTACTTATCAACTTGAATATATCAGCTGTTACCACATCCTTTTTTTTTTTTAAAGCAGAATGCATCAGTACAACTGTAATTCAGATTCATTGCAAATACAGAAATAAAGGCTCTTCTCCCTTTTCTTTTCCCATCATGTATTTCCTATCTTGTGATATATTCTATTTTATATATGGTAACGCTTATCCTAATTCACCAAGCCACATTCAGAATTGCAAACAAGGCATTTTGCATCAATGGTGGAAAGTCAGATTATGTCCTCCTTGTTAATACTCAAAGCAGCATAAATATAATCCTGATTTTTCAGCTCAATGCTGGCAGTCTAAATATGTTCCCATTGTTCTCAAAATCTTCATATGGATAGTATTTCTTCATGATAACATTTATTTATCAAAGTTTATGCTGCTTTGACTTCTTATAAAATAACAGCAAAGATAAATGAATCGATTGACCCTAAGAGCAGTTTATTTATCCCTTTAGTCACACTTCAGTGGCAAAATCAATAATCTTCTGAAATATCTGATATTACAGTGGTTCCAGTAAATACTGACATTCCTGAGCTATGTGAAGGGGGAACAAAAATTTATTATCAACTTAGATTTTTGGTGCCTTTATTGATTTTTCAGGGGATGCTTGAATTTTTATTTATCTGTTGCTAAGTGACCTTTGTTTCAAAAAAACCCCAAAACCTGCAAAGCAAAACCAAAAAGCCTTATGTTTAAATGCTGTAAAAAGCAAAAGGGGAAAAAACTACACATCTAACACTGTCAATGACACCAATTTTTGCAGAAAAGTGTATCCGGTTTTAAATGATGCATAGCACATCACTGTGTATTCTTTTTCATGCCATCTCTGCATTTGAAAGAGCATAGCATGTAATTTTTTTTATACTGATACTGTTGACATCCACTTTGTGTGACAGCAAAGATGTTTCTGAATCATGCATTGCTAACAATTATTTTGATACAAGGGTGAAAGAGTTGAGTGACATGAAAGAAAATAAAATAGTACACAACAGGTTACATATTTCATCCAATAAACAGATCTAATTCTTGTAAGCATTAACAGGATTTATGCACACATATGGAAGAAAATTTTCTTTCTCTTACCCTGGAAGCTTTTAAAATATAAAAACTGGATGAAAAAGGTAAGATTTGAGGGAGCTCCTGAGGGCAATGTGGAGTTTCCAGTCTGGGGAATCTCACTGAAACAATGTTTGGACAGTATAGCAGAGAACAACGCATTTTCTCAGTTGTACTAAACTGAGAGGAACCTACTGTATCAGAATTTGGAAGAGAGGTTTAACTAAACCAGTTTGGGGCAGACATGGTTGGGAAAGCCTAAATTTAGCAGTCATCAAGAAGTGCAGGTTCATCCTAGGTGGACACAATGGGACAGGAGGAGGCCATCAGGGGTCTACAGCAGCCTTGCCATACCATGCTTATGTGCTCTGAGTTGTGGCATGGTTCTCCCAAGATTTGTCAGAGTTGGACTAACAGACACTACATTGCTTAGAAGATTCCTAGTGACTGCTGTCCCTTCGGAGCATATGGAGGATAAGTGGAATGAAGGGGATAAGTGGGAAAATCAAGGTGTGAATCAGCAGCAAAGCAGGACACTGTTTTGTGTTCTGGCCAAATGCTGAATATCACCCATGTTACTTGCCTGGGCGGAAAAAAAAAAGAATGTAAATTTGAAATGTGTGTAGAGGGGGTGCCTGCATCTGCATGTTTATATAAAAGAGCAAAGCTCCTTAGGGAAGTTATCTCGGAAGAAGAATGACCTTTTCAGTAGCAGAATATTTGAGACTTGAAAAAAACTTGTAGAAACTGGCAGAAAAGCAAGCCATAGTTTGAAGTTTGAAAAGCTACTATTTCCTGACAGTTCCTTTTCTTGCTGGGATAAATGTGTTCATTTCTGAACTGCCTTGATGTTCTTGAAGCCACACATAGATTTAAATCTTGAACATTCTTCACCAAAATTCACCAAAAAAATAACTGATAGTGAGTGCTTTAACTTGGTTTGTCACTCCTTCAGCTGTCACTCTGTTCAGTCCTTACCTCAAACAAGTCTGTCCTGCTTTCCATTGGCATCACTCAGAAACGCAGCCACAGCCAGCAAGAGCTGATGGTACCTGTTTATGGTTCCTTGATGGAAGTGTGGTTCTCTCCAACACTCCTATTAAGAGCAAAAAGGAAAAGGCTCAGTGGTCCTGTACATATTTGGGATGTAGGCCAAAAGGTGTGGAAACCCAGTACAAGCTCCGGCCATCGTTTGGTAGGTACCGTGTTGAGACTCAGTAAAGCAGAGGTCTTCTGTGAATAAAATTCTCTCCAAGGGCTTTTCACTGTTTCCTGGTACTGAAGTGTTCAACAAGCCCATCTAATATTAAAAAAACCCCAACATTTTCTATAGTTTTTTTCATTCCTTTCTAGCTACATCCCTTGATAATCATTAAATCAATCAGAGAGAACTATCTCACTGAACATTTCCCCCTACTTTAGACCTGCCAGAAGATTAATTTTCTCCATGGAAAGAGAATTCCATAGCTTCATTCCATCTGTGTAAACCAGAAAATCACTTCCCTTCAAAAGACAGTGTAATTAAAATACATTTTCAGAATTTGTATGAAAATTTTTAAGTAAAAGTTCTGATCCAGATGAAAACTAAAATACCTGTGTGGTTTTAAACTTAGTCATTGCACAAACTTCATGTAGACCACAAGTTAATCATGACCTTCACTTCTTTGCATAGTCAGGGCTATATAATATTGAAACAAACAAACAAAAACCCCAACAAAACCAACAGCCTATTTCAAGCTGTAAAGCAAAAAGAGAACTGACTTACTGAAGAAAGATCTGGGAGCAGATAACTTTCTGGAAGTTTCAAAAACATTGGGATAGTGATTGTAATGTCCTGGAGCTATAAACAAGAGAGTACATGAGGCCAGCCTACAAGTATTTTTATGCTGAATCTAATATTGAGAAAAAACTTGCCAGAGGACAAAAGAGAGAAAATAGACTGAGAAATGTTCAGAATGGCTGTTATGTGATGGAGATTTTCTCTCCAAATGTTGTAATACTCTTTCCCAGGGGCCTTTCTTGCTGTGCTGCTCCTCCAAAGAACTGATAAGTTCTGTCTTATTTGTTTTCTTGTATCTCTAATGTCATAGTTATAAAGCTGCTGAGAATCAAGTATATTTTGAAATTTTTAAATAAAGTACTACCAGAAATTACTGCATACATTGCAGATCTAGAGTAAATCTTCTGACAGGAACATTTCTCACTGTTTCTCTTAAGTCTTGTTTCACAAAGTTCATGCCTATAGACTGAGTATTGATTGCTTAATTCCCCAAATCAAAAGAAAAATCTATTCACCAATGGATTCAAAATTGGCCGAAATGTTGAAATATGGTGCTATTTATAAATGAATGGATATCTCCACTTTCAGTTAAAATCACAATGTCTGACCAAGCAGAACCACATCATAATTAGTAACTGTAAAACTACTCGGTTTTACTTTGAAATGGCACTGAACACAAAATGGTTTTGAAGCTGGCTGAGTGAAGTTTAGTGTGTCAGGTGCTGCAGTTCAGTGTGCCAGGTGCTGAAAGGTTGTACTAGACCAAGTTGTTGTGTACGCAATTCTCCATTAAATATAGGAAACAAAAGGATGTTAACAGATGTATGGGAAGGGAGACTTAGAAGTCTCTACATGCTTTTCATTTCTACCCCACTCCCTCTGTGGCAAGTGCCAGCATATGTGTTTGGAGTACCAGCAAGGGTTCCTACCATATGCCAGCCCATTTCAGTGGTTTTGCCTGTATATGTTTGCGTGTGTATTCATATGCATATATGCATACAGGTGCAAATGACATAAGGTCAGTGTTCAGTGCCAGATACAGAAAGCAGTCCGTATGGAGGAGGGGGAGAATCATAACTTCAACTGCTTTGAACTCAAATTAAATGTGAAAATGAGTAGTTACTTGAAATGGATTTGTCAAAATAGCCAAAGGGAGTTTTGACCTCATCACTCGTATATGAATGGCTTATGGACAACTAAATCCCTGGGCTCCTTGAAAATCCCAAATCTAAAGGATATTTTTTAGAGCTAGCAAGAAGACTCAGTGCCATTGACATACTTCTGAGAAACTGGCATCATGAACCTTCAATCTGATTAGTTACACAGGTACTTGTGAAATTGCTTTATACCAAAGCCTTAAAAAAAATTTACAGGATATATTCCAGTGCTCAGAGAAATCATCACTGTAAGAAATACATGGTGCCAACGGGAAAAAACAAGTCAATATCCCCCTGCCTTCATATCCAGCCAATCTGCCTATCCAAGTATTTTCTGTAAATTTAGAATAAATTTAAAAGGTTTAAGGGCATGCAGTTGTATCATCATTTTTAAGGCAGCCAAATTAATTCTTTCATGCAGTGCTTGAACTTAATGGAGATTGACTGTCCTGTTTTCCTATTGTAATGATGTGTACCAACTTGAAAATGAAGATGTTGGAGGATAAAAAACAGTGCTGTGACTGCTATTGATTATCTGTCTTGTTTGCTTCATTGTTCAGGCTCTGTTGGCCTCTTGGGCAGAAGGACACCCAAGTATAACATCTCTGACATTTTTTCTGAAAAGATGCATGCCTTAAAAGTGACAGCCTTACTTAAAAAATACAGTTTTGATGTATAAATGCGGTAGTTTCACCTGAAAGGATTCTGATGGATTAGAGCAGACAAAGAGAAAGATTTCTGAAACGTACCTCAGGTCAACCTTGTATTGAGAATAGATTTAATAGCAAGTGTCTTACATGATGATGACACTTCTAGTGTCTCTGCATTTCCTTGTATGTGGGAATGAGCAAGAAAAGCAGAGTTTATCTTCAAAGACAGAGCGATTAGGTTATTCTGACTAATGTGCTCAAGTTTCATTAAAGGCTTTGAGTGGTCATGAATTCCAGGAGACTTGACTGTGTGTGCTGAAGAAGAAAAGTGGCCCTTGAACTGGCACATAATTTTATCAAAAATTCTGCCTGTATTTTTAAAAGTCTCTTTATAGATTGTTTTTTACAGCCTTCAGGCAGTGGGCTACTTGATACCATTTTGTTTATTCTCTTGCCTGTTTTTTGTGCAAAATATTTAGCACAAGAGTCACGTAATTAAATTTGTAAAAACAATCATTCTTAATTGCATACATATGAATTTAATGCCACATGAGTGTGTGTATTCAGATATGGCTCTTGCTTATACAGAAAAACGACTCATAATTTACTTAACTCTCTGTCAAGGTATTTAAAGGAGTCAAGTACACTAAGTGATTTCATGCATCACCTTTAATGAAATGCATGAACATATGAGCATGACTGTAGGACTGGGTTGCAGCCAAAGTTAGAAATGCTTCTGCTTTTATCAGTGTTATGTTTCAAAGGGCCAGATTCTGCCACATGTGCTGTCACATCTGGGAGATAATGGATTTTGCCCTGTTGCTCAACAGGGGTGGAGATATTAGAGACTCAGTTTGCTAATGGCTCTGTGGCAAAACTATGCTTTTTATTAAATCATGTAACTATGCAAAAACCTGGGCAATCAGGCAGCAAGTGGAAATCAGCCAGGAAAAAAAAAAATGAGGTTTCTGATGCACTTCAGCTGGAGGTATTGCAGCACCAATCTGACTCTTCCCTTCCTCTCATCCTGTGCACCTGAGAGCAAGCCAGGGTACTCCTTCTCTTTTATTCATGCTTTATGAGGGTCCTGCCTTCACAGAGCACATGTAGTCCTTCCAGATTCTTGGCTTGATTTGTCTCATCTGGTTCATGACAAGGTATTTTCATTCTGCTCTTGCAAATCCCCCTCACAAAGACCACTGGCAACCTCACTCCATTTCTTATCTACGAGATCAAAGTTACATTTCTTCTTTTCCCCCTCAAAGCCACTGAGAACCTTGTTCCTGTGCTCATCTTCACTCGTCCCCAATGAGCTGAGTTCCCTGCTCCAGTGGGGACACTGTGTCTCCTGCCCTTCTACCTGTCACCAAGGGCAATGGAGCTCTGATGAAAGGACCCTCAAGGTCACACTTCTTTCCTTATTCAGGATCTCCAGGGAATTCACCTAGCCTGCAGCATCCACTGAGATGTTTGTTTATTAAATTAAACTCTAGAAAGGCTGACAAGTCCAACCCAGTCCCCAGCCCACTCAGTCCTCTGGTGTGTTTTGTTCCTCTCCGTGCATGGTGTTCTTTGAGTCCATTTCAATGGCAAAATATTTTGGGGACAGAACCTGCTTCTTGACTTCTGCTTACTTATCTGTTGTGAACAAAATTACTTGAAAATGAAGTCCTCAGAACTGAGGAGCAGCTCAATTTTGACAATGGCAATCTTAATGACAATCTTAATTTTCTTCCCATGCGCTGTGATTGGATGTTTCATTTTATGGTCACAAACTAGTTCTCAAATAATACAGCATATTTTTTGGCTGAACTAAGAATCATTAGACACATATTTGCAGTATCTTACAAGCATTACTGTGCATGTATGCATTCATACAATTACTGCACATATGGAAAATCTCAATAAAGTGTAGATACAGTGAAAATGGCATGTATAGACAGAAAGCATATTAAAATTATTTCAAGGAATATATTATCAGGTGTAATTTATCACTGAATTAACTACATGCATGTTACTTGAAGCAGAATCCATGTTTTTAATTCTGTGAGCACTCATTTCAAAACATGCAAGTAAAGAATGGAAAAGTGAGGTGAGTACAATGTCAACTGTAGTAAGGAAAAAGGGTCATCTGACATATTCAATGTTTATTTGCATCCTTCAGCACTCTTCAAACCTATTTCTTCTTCAGCATTCACATTTTACCCATTCTTGATGGGTTTTGTTTCTTACTCCTTTGTGCTCTACAAGGATATTCGGAGGAGATTTGTGACTTCCGCGACAGCAAAAGCTGCTAAATGCACTATATAAAGGATTTTTTTCTTCTCACTTGTTCTCTTTTCTGCCCAATTCCCTTTGTAGTAGTCATTTTTGGAGTCTGTACAGTCTAGAAAACCCTCAAGTGAAATGAAGGAGCCCTAGCTAATGCTGCTGGAGTAAGACTTAACAAACAGCTCCCATGTAACAAGCAGCAGCACATGAAACCAGCAGAGGAACAGGACGCATGAGCTCAGGGAAGATGGGAGCATTTTCCACAGATAAGTTTAATTCTGCTGCTTCCTTTGTGTTTTGATCTATTTCACTTCCATCACTGCTGTCAACATTGTATTCAAAAATCAAATGAACACTGATTAAAAGAAGGAAAGGAAAGGAAAGGAAAGGAAAGGAAAGGAAAGGAAAGGAAAGGAAAGGAAAGGAAAGGAAAGGAAAGAGCCATTACATCCTGTTCTTTTCTAACTGTGCCATTAAAATGGTGGTATTGTGGATGAGCTTTAAAATAGTGAATCTACTGTATTCTTATAATATCCTAATGAAATGCACTGTTTTCTGGCTGATAGAGAGTCAGAGTAAAGAGTTTTTTATATTTTATTTTCTCTTTTCTGGCTTCTTGGGTGTACTAAAGTCTAACAGGATGATTTTTCTGGAGTCTCTGTAGCTTTGTGCTTCAGTTTTGGACAGCTGGCTGGAAAAATTCTAGTTTGACACAGTATATAGGATCCAAGGATCAGTGTTTTGACCGCAGCATAAAAAAATTAGTTGATAAGAGGTACTTAAATACATCAGTGAAAAGGGTAGTTAGTAAAAATACAGGTAGTGTACCTAGGTGTATCATACGTGCACAAGGATGTGAAAGACAGGTTTTTAATCTAGTAGGTGCACTTGAGTTTGGAGATTAGTTGAGCAAAGTATAAACTCATAGAGCTGCTGCATCATGCGACTCTTTGCGATATATTGAGTATGTTTGAAGTATCTTCAAGTATATTTTCAGCTTCAGCAGCTTATTCTGCAGGCATAAAGCCTTTACTTAATTTGTAAATTACTGTCTTCATTTATAAATTACTATACTGTATGCATTTATTTTAATCAATCACTGCAGTTGTGAATGCCAGTCTGATTTCTGAATCAGCACTCAAAGATAAATGATAGATGGTTTATTAAGCTCTCTCAGCTAGGGTTCATGATGCTTAATTTTCTTAAGTGATAATATTTCATGCCATAATACTGATCTTTTTTTATTCTTCTTTCTGCTTAGTGGAGTTTAACTTAATTACATGTATGGTCTCTTTACCAGTTGCAGTATGGAGCCTTTGCTGAACTTTCATAAATCACCATTTTAACTTTTTCAGAAGAAACCCTTCAAAAGGTCACCTGTCATCAAAGATATTCTAGCTAAAAGTTGTAACACTTAACCCCATCTCTAAGCTCTCTTAACTCAATTACTCCAATGCATCACTCATCTCTCTTTGGGTTTGCAATAAAAGGACTGTTGGTCTAGGGCCATTTTTTGGATCCCTGGCAGCAAGACACCATACATGTACTTACCTCATTCACAGCTGGATGGTTTCACTGTAACCCCTCGTGTCTCACTCCAACATTTCGACCTCATAAAAGCATAATGTCAGTGAATGCTGAGATTTGGTGTAATTTATTCTGAAGATTGTGGGTTTTAAGTCTTACATATGCAGTGTAATAACAGCATTCTTGTCATCAGGCAAACTTTGCTCTCTCAATATTTTCATCTGCATTTTGTACACACAGAAACATAGATACACCCAAATTAAGCTGAAGATGATTTTCAGAAGCTTTAGAGGAAGAGAAAGAGAAGGGAAGAGGCAGAGAACAAGATAACTGAAGACTAATCATACCAAAACCAGGCATGCTTTTGCTGTAGTTTTTTCCATTCCTGTTATATTTTTGTTTGGATTGGCTCCAGAGAAGCCCTGTTCCTTGTCGCTCTTGCTGTTGTGTGTGTGCTCATGCATAAATTCAGGTCAAGTATGAAACCTCTTTTCTGCATTCCTGGTAAGAATGTGTAATGTCCTTATCAACAGATAACAAGAAATCTGAACTAATTTAGCTTATGACCCTGGATTCTTTTCTTTTTTTTTTCTGCCATTAGGAAAAATACAGTGTTTGCTTAGTTGTTAATGTATTTGGTTCAGTAAATTAGAGCTGCTTGAAATTTCTACTAATCCTTTTCCATTGAGGGTTTCCCTGTACTGAGTGACACTGAATAAAACAAAAACCACATGCATACACAGGTTTCTGAGATTTTCTGGATCAAATGTAATTTAAGGAACACACCATTTTAAAATGAGGTGTTGTGCTTTTGTTTTGTTTTTTGTTGTTGTTTGGGTTTGGGTTTTTTGTTTTGTTTTAATTACTCTACCAAAAGCAGCAATGAATAAACAGTGTTTACTGAAAATATGCTTTGCTTGAACTTGGTCATTAAAGCATACAAGGGCTGAGGGGTTATTTTGCAATGAAAGAATGGACCAATATATAAGGATAAAAGTAGAAAAAAGGTTTAACACACAGCACAAAGATGTTTTTGAATGAATCAGTCTTTGCTATTTAATTTACATTTTGAGGGCTCATTAGGATGATGAATGACACTGCTGGAGAATAAAACATACTTCCTGAACAAAAGAAAATCTCTGTAGCCTAATAACATTTTATGCCAGCACTTACATTTGTCAGAAGTGGATGCTATTTATCCCTATGATTATTTAAAAATCATTTTTATTGTCCTTTGTGCTGTGTCCTCCTCTGGGAATTTTAATTCAGAGTTTGACACCTACTTATTAACTTCCATGAAGTATGGAGTACAAAGGCTTATACTATATAAATGATTCTAACCAGCCATGTTTATATTGCCTGGAGCTGTATACAAATTAGCTGAGTTTGGATTCATTTCTCTTAGAAACGGAAAAAAAATTGGATTTGTGTAACCTTTACCACCTCAGCAAAGTAAATGTGAGTTGAGCATGGCTGACCTGGGCTTACCAGGATATGGCAGTGAGTCAAAAGAGCAAAGAGGAGAAATTTATGGCATTAATGCCATGAATTAGGAATCTCTATGAGTTGAGAACACTCTATTTCATGTCTTCTCCTTCCTCATCTGGAAGGATGAGGGTGAAATAGAAATGCTAATGTTTGAAACTTCAAGCCCATCCACTCCTTAATCAGTAAAAAATTACTTGCTGTCTTGTCATCTTCCATGCTTATACATGCCTATACGCTAGAGTCAAAGGTATGCAAATACCAGAAAACAGACTATCTCTGGAAAAATGTCAAAATATTTTGGTAAATTATATACTATTATAATAATTGTATTTTTATGGTTTGTCTCAGAAGACACACTGCTTTTGTATAAAACATTAGATTTTAGACCCTTATTGAGCGCAAACCTTCCTTTCACCTACATTCCCTCTTCCACTCTCCCTGTAGTAGATCTGCTCAGCAGCAGTGATACTCAAACTTAAGAGTGAAACAAGTCAAAGATTTCGTTTGCCTTGCTGGGGGAGTGCACTTATTACTCAGTTAACTTTTTGTGAGAGCGTGTAAAACAAGATGACATACAGATTTGTTTGGTCATTATGATAGGACGTGGGAATGTCTGATCTTGTTTTCCTTCCCCTTTCTGAAGCCATCCTCTATGCCTTTCCAGAAGTCCAGCTGACACTGGTAGCAGGTATCAGTGTGCAAGAAAAAGTATTTTCTTATATCTAATTCTACAGCATTTCATATTGATTTTTGAGGTGGTGCTAATCATCTGGAACATTAGATCCCAAATTTAGCTATCATTTTTATTTCTGAAGAAGTTTCTCATCAGCCACCAATATATTCCATAGATTTTGCTTGTTTCATATTTTGTGGGCAAATAAATTCTGGGAATATTTTGTAACACCATGTGCAGGAGTTACATGACTCTGAGCAGGTAATGGGTGAGCAGACAGAAACATTTGGCTGCTTTTCATCCCCAAATGAAAAGGTGGTAGAGGTATTTCTGGGCATCAGTGGCAGACTGCTGCTTGGAGAGCTCCTATGGAGTTCTTGCAAACCTCCTCCCCTTGGCTGGACCCAGCTGCTGTGAGTGGAAGCCCTGGGAATACTGCTCCAGCACACACTGTGCCTTGGCTCCCATCTTGTGAAGGACTGAGCCTGAGAAAGCTTGATGTCTGCAGGCTTGATTTTGAAAAGCTGATATCTTGAGGACAGGCCTTGTGGTTGTTTTAAGAATGCCCATTGTAGATTTTTAAGAGTCTGTGTGCATGTGTGTGTATTAGGGTTTGTTAGGACTTCTCTTGCTTCACTTGGTACTGTAATTTTCAGAGGGAGTTCCATTCTGCCTACCTAAAATGCTTCCAACCCTTTATGCTGCACAATGGCCTCTTTGATATCCTTCCTAAAAATATATAGTGTTGCCCATATAGAACTGTAGCTATATTCTTGTATATAAAGTTATATATACCAATATATATCTACATTCTGAAGTGCTATACAAGCCTTCATGGTAATGTGCATGCATGCAAAATGCAGATTATTGCAGACAATTTTCAGTCAAGATGTGTGTTTAACATTTTTGTTGGTGACATGGACAGTGGGATTGAGTGTACCCTCAGCAAGTTTGCTGACAACACCGAGCTCTATGCTGGCAGCAATGTGCTGGAGGGTAGGGATACCATCCAAAAGGACCCTGACAGGCTTGAGAGGTGGGCCTGTGCAAACATGGCTCAGGGCAATCCCAAGCACAACTACAGGTAGAGGGATGAATGGATTGACAGCAGCCCTGAGGAGAAGGACTTGGGGATGTTGGCTGGCAAGAAGTTCAATGTGACCCAGCAAAGTGAGCTTGCAGCCCAGAAAGCCAATTGTATTCTGGACTGCATCCAAAGCAGCGTGGCCAGCAGGGCAAGGGAGGGGATTCTGCTCTGCTACTCCACCCTGGTGAGACCCCACCTGGAACCCTGCAACCAGCTGTAGGGTCCCCAGCACAGGAAGCACACAGACCTGTTGGAGCAAGTCCAGAGGAGGACCACGATGATCAGAGGTCTGTCTGTGATTCTGTGATTTAATCTTTTCCTTCTGATCAAAAAGCAGGATATGCCACTTTCAAAATCTGCATCTTTCGTTTTGGTAGCTTTGATTGAGCTCTGAACCCTAATGAGACACAAGGGTTGACTTTGGGTAGGTTCACATGGCAGTCTCTGCTGTGGTTAGTCCTTGTACAGGCTGAGAGGTCTGATGCACAGGTGGGCACAGATGAAGAGCTTCTGTCTCTGCTGTAGAGATCCATCAACTATTTGTGCAAATTGCCAAAATCAGTGCTAGTTTATTTTAATATGCTAGACAGTAAACTGTAGCAATTCAGCAGCTGCTATGCAAGCAGGAACCTCTGAGACAGTATCGGTACAGAGAGATAAGAATGGAAATGTAAGCTTGGCTTCTGTCTCATTTTTGCTGGTTTTTTTCTTCTTTAGCTTAGAGGTACAGTTATTCTGAGTAGCAAATGAACCGATATCATGCCTTTTCAAAGGCAGTGGTTTGATTTTGTAATTATGTTCTAGGAATGAGCAATCCCATTGTATCTTGAATTTATATATAGGTGCTGTCAACAAGGCAGCTGGGGCACTGAGTGAGGGGTAACTGTCACCCTACAGAGCCCGAGACCTATGGGGGTGATCTGTGCAGGTGGGCTGCCACGTCTGTACAGTCCCCATGGATAAAGTGTATGGATACAGGTACTCAGCCCACAACTGTTGACTGTTTTCCAAACTTCAGGTATTCAAAATCCCATTGTGTTTCTAACATAAATGTATATAAAATTTATATTAGGCAGGAGCTGCTCTTTAGTGGGGATTTTCCCAGTAAGCCCCTAAGGCAGAGGCAACAGTGACCAGCCAGTTCTTGACTGCCAGGTCTGTGCCTTCCCCTGCACAGAAACAGTTAAAAGGCTTTGCCCGCAACCCTTGGTAGAGTATCTTGTTTCATAGTTGTATCTCTCCAGCTGAAAAAGAATCATGAAAAAGAGAGGGTTTTGCCAAGAACATTTTATTCTGTTCCTCACAAAATACCTGTTGCTGCAAATGGTGCAGGACAATCCATGTTTTGGAGTGGCTTCCCCATCTTCTACCTGCCCTAACATATAACTGGGCTACAAGGGACTTGGAGTGACATCTGCATATAAAACATTCTGGAAGTGCTACTGGAAATATGGCTAGGGAAAGGGAAACAGAAGGCTCAAGGAAGCCTTTAGAATATATGTAGCCTTTTGCATCTTCATTTTTCTCTGGTATTATTGCCTGATGTCCTTATGTGGTGATATGGGCCCACAAATAAAAATCAGGGCCCAAGTGTAGTTTTGCCTTTCCCTCCTCTCCAACAAGAACCAGGACTTGAAACTCCAAACCCTTCACCAAATGCTTAATTCTCAGGAGAATGAGCCACTCATCATTCCCTTCATAAACAAACAAATAAATAAAAGATGCAAGGATCTGATCTGTTTAATACTCACTCTCTAAAAGAAACAGAGTGCAAACTAAACATAGTAATCTGATGATTACAAATTATTCAGTCCTATAAACAAAGCATGACAATTGATGACAATGTGGTATCATATATCATAAATGCAGAGCATCCTCTCTCCTCCATAACAAATAATTTGGAGTATTTCAAACCCATAACAAATATATTTAATGCAGTTCACTGTAAAACAATGTGTGTTTCTCTGTTTCTAATGCTATATTCAAAAGCCAGCCAAGAGCTTTTTGTGTTTTATTCATTATATTCATTTATGCTGCCAATTCTACTTACTATTCTAGCATTCTGTTTTGAAAAATCAAAATGTAATGTAATTCAAGCAACACTTAATGCATGTGTGTCTTCAAATTATAGGAGATGGTTTATAAAGTAAATGATGAGACCATAATATAATTCCTGAGTTTCAGATAGATTTTTATCTTGGTAGTTAAAGTATTGATCACAACCCTTAGATTCTATTGGTAGCTTTTTATATGAGGCAAATCAGCTGCCATTGTTACCAATGCTGAAAATCTCCCTGAGTAACCCATGATAGGTTTATTACATAGGAAGCTTTGATCCTCAGGAGTCGACTAAGATATTCAAAGTTCTTATAAAGGTGTCTTAGAGACTGTGATACAAATTCAGATGTCTGCTGTCAAACGACTCCTATTCAGCCAACCCCTATGAGCCACCTTTGAAAGTGAAACAGCAAGATGACACCATTCATAGCTTGGCTTTTGGAGAGGTCTTTGTGCTCCCCTGCCTTTCAGTACCTGACAACTCGTTCCAGGCCCTATCAAAGTTGCATAACAGAATTTGTAAAAAGCTACACAGAAGGGTTTAATGTGTTGAGAACAAATAACTTCTTTGTTGATATCCACTGCCAGATCAAAGTGACTGAGGGTAATAGGCCCAGGACTGCATTACCTTCAGTTACATCGGGGAACAAAAGAATAAAATAAAACAGCGAAAGGCTGCAGAGAACAATAAAAAAGGGAAAATACTAACAAGTTTAAAGGATTCAGTGCCCTGAAACATGAATAAAAGCCACAGAAATAAATTAATCAAGATCACGAAACAAAAGGGAAGCATGTGGCATCTCAGCTCAAAGGCTTTCCAACTGCACTCCTGTTTCCTGTATGTGTTGTTATAATTCAGGGTGCCACAAGACCTGCCATTTTCAACAGGGACAGAGAGCTGGCTCTGCTGCTCAAAAATGCAGATTTGTTGTACTTGACCTAGATGGAAATGTCTGTAAGCAGTATTAGGGATTTTCTCTCCATTTAGCTTCCATTTAAAATGAAATGGGACTACACTGAACATTTTTTTCTCCAGAGACCAAATAACCTGTTTTTAAGTGGAGGACTGATTAAAAAAAAAAAAAAAAAAAAAAAAAAAAAAAAAAAAAAGAAAAAAAACAAANCCAAAAGGCTTTTTGAAGCTTTCCAGTGAAAGTTTTGGAAATCAACCCAAACCAAACCAAACCTAAGGGCAGCATAACCTCATCTCTTTAAGACATGGTGGTCCATTAGCTGTGTGGGAGAGCTCAATGCCAGCAGGTGGGAAATGTGTGGTTAATGGAAGAACAAGCATACTTTTCCAGACAGAAAATCTGGGAAAGCTCAGGCTGGCTTTTCTTTCTACTTTCTTTCTGTCTTTCACTGTTACTTGTAACAGTGACAGCAAAAAGAAAATCAGAAGGCATTCAGATGCAATATCCCCTTTAAAAGTGGATACCTTGAGAGAACTAGGATAATTTAAAGCAAACCTTTTGTCCTCCAAGACCGAAGGACCAGTGTGGCTCCTATCAAACAATGTTAACAGGTACCATACAACTACTTGGGAACTACCTGCAACCTTTCCCCAAACCTGGGGACATCATTTATTCTAGTGCTCCTGGTCTTTGTGATTGTCCAAAAAGTAGGGTGCTGTCATGGAGCCCACAAGAAAGCAGGGACTAGTGCTGGGATGCTGCCACTCCTTGATGGATGGTTTTACAGGTGTGGAGATATCTTCACTCTGGAGGTAAAGGAGCATGGGACAGTGCCTGGCTCCTGCCTAGCTCCCAAAAAAAGAGGACTGATATGGACTTGCAGTGAATCTGTGGTAAATTTTTTTTCAGTGGGATTTGGGAAAGAGGGTAGGAAAAATAAGGAAGGCATTTCTCTATTCTGCAACTTTATAGATGTGCTGAATTTATTGGTTCCCATATTAAGGCTGCTGTTGATTAGATTTGACACTTGTTTGGTTAATTTGGGCATTTCCAGGAAACTTTTGCAGAGTTTTTTTGTGTGGCATGTACATACATACATGCATGGTATTTATACCTTGATGTATACATGGTGTCATATACGTTCCTAACTGAAAGGAACTTACATCCTTGAGTTCTAAGACATCTAGCCCTGACATTTCAGTTGAAATTTCATTTGTCCTATTAACTGCAATACATTTAGAAAGTACTGGTTTCAGTAGTTTTGCAGTGAATGTGTTCCCATCAGTCTGTCAGTGACCACAGTATGGCTGGATTTTTCTTTTTGACTTCCAGGAATGCTGAAAGCACAATAAAACTCTGCCAAGGTTTTCACTGCAGCTTGACAAATTGTGCTATTTATCAGCTTCTGTGTGGATTTTAAGAGAATCCACCTGAGCTGACCAGAGGTATCTATTGATTGATTTAAAGATGCAGATGCATACAATTGTTTTTCTTCATTGATAATGCTTTGGGTTTTCAATAGCAAATTATAACCCTCTTGGGCAAATAGATGTCCAGGTCATAACTGCCATGACCAGAATATGTTCTTTGTGTTCTTAGCAATGAGACTGAGCTATCGTTGTCAAAACCATGTAAGGCTCTCTTCCTTACACATAATAGATTCTTTTTTTCAAACTCAATTCTGATCCAACTGTGAAGCAGTTGTATTCTGTGCAAGTCAGGGAAAGCAGTGCAATGTTAAGTGTTCTTAATCACAATCCAGACAGGAAAGGAAACATGCATCACCTGTGCCCAGGCAGGGTAGAAAAATGGTCTAGCTCTGGATTTGCAAATAGGTTATTTGACTCTGCTGGCTTTATCACCAGATGCTCACTGGTCAGACTGGCTCAGTCAAGGGTTCTTGATGCTTGTTGCCCTTACAGTAGCAGTTATAGTGAAAGATTCAGATTTATTTTCCTGGGGAGGAGACACTGTCAAAGCCAAAACTGTCAGATGTTGGTGACATCCTTAGACTAGCAAAAGCCGTTACCAGAAAGCCTCTGGTCTCCAGATGATGGGGGTTTTTTGCCTGTTGAGTTTAGATCAATCTCAGTCTCTAAAACTGAGAAGGCTGCTTTCAGCATTAGGGATTAGTGAGAGGTTGTTTCTCCCCAGGAAATTTTTTTCATCTCTGTGTGTTGTAGGAAATAATCCAGTGTTACCTTCTGGAGTTACAGGCTGCTGCTCAGTGTTTTGGCCTTCTGGCTGCTGCTTGAAGATCCTGTAATCCTCTTTTAGCCCTCTGTGAAAGCCTTTGGTCTTAATCTTTGAAGGAGGTATTGTGGTAGAGTGACATCCTTGTTACCCATCATGACAGAAACCACCCTTGTGTCCTTTGTCGTGTCCTCAGCTTTGTTAACAGGATGGTCATCCAGATTTCTGGTAGCATTTCAGTGTTAGTGTCTTTCCTTTAGACTTTGTAGACATGTTTTTTGGATGATGAATTTTATTAATATTGAATTTCCTGTGCAAGGTTCCATTTCTTATTGCCTCCACCACTGCCCAAATGGTAGATTTTTTTCCCCCATGCAGTGTTCCCTAAATGGATGTAAATGGGCTTTAAGGAACACCTGGTAGATGTTACTCTTTCCATCACCACTCATGTACAGGGGCATTCTTCCATCGGGGGCCTTTCATGGGAAAGATTTCTCCAGAGCTGTGTACTGTAAAACCTTCTATCTCTAAGATGTTTAACCCTTTCTGCGCAACAGTTTGTAATCACATAACCTTCAGCTCAGTGGGAATGAATACCAATTATCATTTATAAACAGTTCCTCTCATTATGAGCCTATTTATGGCATCTTTTATAGCTTGCTAATTACAAGCACACAAAACAGAAATGTTTGGAGTTAAATAATGTAAACAGGGATGTAATTGATTTTCATGTTGAATAGTTTTTATTGATTTATCGTTAATTAACACTTTTAAAGGATCTCTTGGCAAAGTAATCCATTTAATTTATTCAGTGTTATACTAGCTGATGCTAAATTCATGTTAAAATTCACAAAAATATCAACAGTTCCATAATACCTGTTTTTCCAACTGTTGCCATTATGCAGATGTTACATATCCTCCACAAACAAACACAGACAATATATTAAGTGCAATCAATCAGGCTCAGTCCAGGTCCCAGCCAACAAATGTCCACATCACTAAAAACATTGCATTCCAGTTGACACTAATTGGGCATCTGTGCAGCAAGGAGGACAGGCATCTAACGGGGAGAAGAGCTGGTCTCTGTCGGTCTCGGGGCAGGGTCCTTGGGTGGGCTGCTGAAGGACTGCACGGGCTGAGGGAAGAAGCTCGTGACTCGACTAAAAAGCCTTTGGTGCTGCAAAACCAAAAGACTCTGGTGTCCGTAAAGGAAACTTTCTGACAAATACACCACTGTGTCAAGCAGCAGTCACTTGATACGTTTCGGGCATGCATATGGTACTGCAGAAAATGTAGCATGCTGAAGACTTTTCCAGAGGTCCCCAATGGCTTTTTCCAGTTTTTCGGTGGGAAGCATGGACTGTGGAGTCCATTCAGGGGGGTTCTGACAGCATTTTCGTCTATGTTAGGTACCTTCCTCTCCTGCTGACTTTTCTGAAAGCAGAGGTGACTTACTCAGCACCTCCCCAGGATCAAGTATCTAGCAAGGAGTAAAATTGCAAGGTGTAATCTTCATTATCACCAGCCCATTATATTTTTTTAAATGGGTAGTAAGAGAGTGTAATCACAACAGGCCCTGTTTTTTCATTAGTGAAGAAAAACATTAATATACTGTGACGTGGTATTGATTTGATGCAATCAATCTTTCCCAATAACAATAAAACCTTTATATTTTATTAATAGAACAATGCAGTTCATCTCCATTACAGCTCCACTTTATTGTTCTGGGTCACGGTGTAATTCTGGCATGTTTGGAATTTTATTTTTATTAATATAATGTAAAAGCCTGTAAAATCACTCCACTGATCTGTCAGTAGGTTTCATTTGAGGCTCCCAAGCATCTTTTACGAGATTAAATGTTACCGGTGCAGCTCCAGTCATTGATTGTTCAATGACCCTTAGGGGTGGAGAGAGTGGGGGGGAGGGGGGGGTGGTTAAGAAGGGTTCTTGGCCTTTAATTGTCTTGATTTTTTTTGTGGTGTGGACGCTGAGACTTGGACTCGGACCACCTCATCAGTTTGATGACCTCTCAACACATGGCCAGACCCAGCCCTTCCAAATCCCCTCCCAGCTGGCCTGTAGGAGTCTAAGCTCTGCTGAAGCTCCCAGCAGCCATCCAGATGGCAGCCCTTCAGCTTCATTTCACTTTCTGGGCCTGGCTTTTCAACATTTACTTCAGGCTAGGCCCTACATGGACAGGAGATGTCCCAAGCTCCGGGACAGGCCATGGGCACATGTTGGAGGAATTACGCTCTAACATCATTTCCTTCCTCTTTTAAAAACATTACAACATGTCAAGTGGTTTTACTTCCACATCCACAGTACATCCACCTTCACCTAGACTCAGATCTGCTTGTAAGACC
Source organism: Promerops cafer (assembly GCA_013398275.1). NCBI lineage: Eukaryota > Metazoa > Chordata > Aves > Passeriformes > Nectariniidae > Promerops > Promerops cafer. The sequence goes on from VZSE01015165.1 coordinate 418,613, forward strand.
AGCACGGCCTAAGGCTTGTGATACTCTGGGTTATGGCTCTGTGAACTCCTCTCTAGTCTTTCTTCTGGAGGGTCTTGCTCTCCAAAAGCTGCTGTTGTGCCTCAGTTGGGGGGGAGCTGCTGAGCACACTGCTCTGAGAGTGTCATTCATCAAGAGCAAAATGGGCTCTTGCTTCTCTTTTCTAGTGTGCACGGCAAGTCTGTTGGATCATTTAGCATTTCTCTCTATCTAAAGATATTTTTGATTAATCTCCTTTGATTAGCCAGAACATATTCCTGGTCCTGGTACAAGACTAGGGCATCATGATATTCCAGTTGCAGTGAGGCCCCCAATTAGTACAGATACTTTCATTAAACCAAAGCTGGATGACTTTCATCACTTGCTCTTTTTTTTTTTTTTCTTGCAATAAAATATGTTTTTAAAGCTACTTCTCTTCCCTTTTGAACCAAGAACAGTGTTGCAAGATCCCTTGGTAGGAAAAATAATCCCCATAAAAATATGATGGCTCCATTTCAAAAGAGATGGGTTTATTAAAGGTAACAGTTTATTAACAGTGACTGTGAAATAGATGGATTTAATGACTTTAATTAGTGCAACACTTTCTGACACAGACCTTGAGGAGAATTTAGCTCCTCTTTCCCATCTCCCTCCTGTACTTCTCTGTGTCTAAAGAAGTGTCAGCAATTCCTCATAGTAAAAGTGAAGCAGCTCCTACTCTCAGCAATGCAAAGCACAGGAGAAAACTACTGTCTGTATCAACAGACTGTGGCCACTGGCACTCCAATTAGTGGTAAGGCGTAGCATGAGTGCAAAGTAAAGCTTTCAAATATCAGGAACAGAAAATCAAGCTTCCTGAGCTGTCTCTTTATATCTACTTCCTTGATGGAACCTTACACAGCTCAGCCTTGCTTGCCTGCATCCTCAGGGAGAGACTGGGGTCTTCTTCACAGAAGGCACAGGCATTATTAATGCCACCCAGTGAAATGAGGGTGACTACAGTGTGCCATGGCTCCCTGAAGTCTATCCCTCTAAAGGTAGGTGGAAACGTTGCTGGTAGGTCTCATGTCACCCATCAAGATCAAAATGCCATCATTGTTAGAGAGGGAGGAAAAAAAAAGATAAATACCATTTTTAATTCTGTTCTGGTTTTTTCCTACTCAGTCCTTTTTCTGTGGGATGTCCCAAATTATCAGACCTGAAAATGTCTGCATCCATGTTGATTTTGACCAAACCCATTTTCATTCTTGTTTGAAAAAAATGTTTCCTTAAAGTAAAAATATTCCCAAATTTGGAGAGAAACATTTGATATTTTGGTTTAATGCCTTCTTGATTTAGGCCATATCTTGTTCTATCATTACAGATTATATTTCTTAAAATTTGTCGTTGAAGTATTTTGACCTGATCTAATTTTGACTTCTCAACTGAATTGAAGAATGGTTCATAAAATTTCATTTTTAAGGTAGTGATGTGATGCAATTGCATTTTGAATGGAAGCATAGCCAAAGGGATAAAATCAACAAGTATGTAGTTTGCCCCCAGGTCCCCATTCAGAATGAAAACATTACAAAAAGTGGGTATTTCCTGAGGGGCAAAAATGTAAGTCTTTAACTAGGTTGAGGTCTAATCTTTTTACCAGCCCACCCTACCTGAGGTTCAAAGTCCTGCCTTTTCTCTCCAAGAGCCGTGTGGGTTCAGCACAAACACTCCATAAAGAGCATTTTGGAGGACGTAGCACATGTAAGGAAGTCAGTAACAAGTTAAGCCCTGAATGTCTAAAAACTCTTCCTGGGCATCTGCAAAGGACACCTCCCCAAAATTCCTTTCCATAGCCTGGCTATATTTCTACAGAGCCCCCAGAAATCACAGCTCTGATCTCAGGCACAAAACCCTGTTAAACTGCAGCAAATTCTGCAGCTTGAATGTGTTAAGATCTCTTTGGAGAAATGATTGAAGGGAAACTTTGAGAGTAATGGTTCTCCTGAACCCAACAGGCAGAAGCCACACTTACGGATAAGTAAAAAGATAAGAAGTTTACTTCTTCATCCTGGATATTCCTTTCTAGCAAATGGATTGCACAGAAAATGTTGTATATGTGCATGTGTGAGTGTGCCTGGCAAAGAAGCATTTCTAATACGCTTTCAGATCAAGGTCCATCAGGGTGGGAATTTTTTCCCCCTTTTTTCCTATTTTGTTTCATCATGGATTTAGGTTATTGCCTGCCAACATTGAGTGCCTGAAGCTCCCCTTCAGGCCCCATGGGAAATCCTGCAGCCCCGTGCTGTGCTGTGCCGGTGCAGCGTGGGGCAGACGTGGGGTGGCCGCTGTCATGCCGCTGGCTGGAGGTGACAAAACCAGCCCTGCTCCCACTGAGGGGAAGAAGATGAGAATGTACCTCAGGCTTCTGGAGATCATACCCATGCCTAATTGATACTGGAGACAAAAATCCAATAACTTCTGGACACTTTGTAAAAACACCTAGCACAGTCCAAATAATGACAGCACCAAAAGCTTGCATCATAAAAATCTGTTGGGCTAAAATGGAAATAGATACTTGCAGAAGATTTTTCTTTCTTTCCTCGACATAAAGATTTGAAAGGAGGGAGAAGTATCACAAGATAGGCAATTCCTTTCAGAGAGGTTTCTTTATATATCTCCATGTGAAGGCTCTTGCCAAGGGAAGAAAAAATAAACTAATGCTCTGAAATAAAATTTGTACAGAGGTAGCTTTTTTTGAAATGATATCCCGTTTCCCAAGAATTCTATGTAGCCTTTAGTCAGTCTTGTTTCTTACAGTTCTCTGTGCTTTGCATGGTAATTAGCTGCTCGTGTTATCAGCAGCAGGACGCTCCCGGCTATTTCTTCAGCAGCCGCTGCCGTTATCCTCGGCGGCAGCTCCTCGCATCCTCCTGCCAGACCGCACGGCGGCCGCCCGCGTGTGCACATGTTTGGCGTTCCGCAGGCTGTGCTGACTGAGTGACAAAGGTAATGGGCACAGCATCCGAGGGGGAAGAGGCTGAGCCCACTTTCCCTGACAGGTCCCCAAGACTTGCCAGTATTTCGCTGATGGTCCACTGGAGGTTCAGTGAGGCAAGTTTGTTATGACAGATCGCAAAACAGAAAGGGAGACAAACGAGACGGGTTCAGCAGTGTCAGAACAAACACAGGGGAGCAGCTCCTCAGCTTAGTTTGCAACAGCAGCCTCAAAATCCTTATTTGGTTTTAATTTTAATTGAAAAAATAATAATTAAAACGTTTATTGCACGAATGTCCTGGGGCTGTTGAGGAGGTGCAGGGACTGCTTTGCAGTGCCTGCCAGCAGTGCCGACATCAGCCTTACGCAGGGGCTGCGTCACACAGCTGGCATCCACGCAGTAGTGCTCGGATGGGGAAGTCCAGCGAAGCAAATAGCGTGTCGAGTGCTCCGTGATGTTTGTTCCCTGCAGCTAATGCGATCCCTCCTTTTAATTCACATTTCGGGAAACATTTGCCAGCTTTTGGGTGTTTTTTTATTTTTTATTTTTTATGCAAAAAAATAAACTACGGCCGTGAAGTTAAATTCAGTTTGCCAGATTGCATGGCAATGCATGTTCCTCTGTAACGTCAGTAAAGATGTAGTGGATGTTCTAGAAAGTTTGATATCAACAGTAATGTTAAGATCTTTGTAAGTATTCAAAGCAAAAAAAAATTAAGAAATTCATATTTGGCACTCAAAAGATGAAAAAACAAAGAGGAAAATGTAGAAATTGAGGGGGTTCTTCCCAAATATATCAAATTTACATATCTTATATGTGGTTTTGTGTTTCCAGCTTATTTCTCATCATTTGAAATGCTGCATGATGATATTGAAAGAGAGATGTGAAAAGTTTTTACTTCCTGCCCAGAGAGATGATGGGCTAGAAAGAAAAGCTAAAGTTTTAGTTTTGGGGTAATAGAAAGCAAAATGTCTTGCTGATGAGTATTTGCAGACTTATTTCACTACACTTCTAGGAGAGTTAGTTAATTTTGTAACAGACACTTGTTCCTAATCCTAGTCTGAAATAGCCTGTTGCCAAATTCATATTCATATTTTTATCCTCACAGAGAAAGAAAGATGATAATTTTATCATATGTTCAATGTATTCTGTACAGCATAAGATCATATGGTCACCTCATCCCTTCTTCTGTAAGATGGCAGTAGACTAGAACAGAGAACTTAAGGATGGCAGTGAATTTGTTGCTCTGTAAACAAGGCACTCATGATGAGGGCTTTACACTCTCTGCTGTTAGTGGGATAATAAGTGAACAACGTGGGGCTTGGGGAAGGAAAGGGAAAAAAATAGATGGAAACCCACAGAGAAGAGAGAAATAGCAATTATTTAATATTAATTTTTAAATTATTAAATATACAGAGATTGTTGTTTCTCTTCATCTTGCTAGGTTCACTGGCAACATGAACACTTGTCCTACTGCTCCTGTGACAGGAATATCACACATGGTGCTGTGCAGCTCCTCAGGGGCAGGGCTGAGGTCAGAACACATCTATCTGCTCAGGGCAGCAGCTTTTCTTCAGCATCCATATATCAGATATGAGTAATTCTCCAAAGTCTGACTTCACCACATGTTTAGTACTTTTGCCTTTGAAATCAGTGGTGTAATTTGTAGTGAACTGTAAAGCTGATGGACTGTGTTTCACCAAGAAGAGTTAATGTGGTTCATTTGTTTAACAATCAAGGGCCATATTCACCAAAGATTTAGCAGGAGTGCAGGCAATAAAGCACTTATGGCTTTCTATGAATTTACATAAAACAAAAGCCACAAAAAATTAGAAAATATAAATTGTTATTTTGCATATGCATGGCTGTTGTTCTCCTGACCTTGGTTAGAGCTGGTGGGCTTTAGGCAGCTGAAGATCCAGACATCCTCAGTCCCTCAGCTCAGACTGGGGAGTGGTGGTAAAAGTGTCCAGGACTCACACAAATTGGTCAGTGTGACCAATTGGCTTTAGCAGGCAGAGGTATCCATTTTTGAAAATGCCTCGTGATTTTTTGGGTGCACAAATACAGATGTGGTAGAGAAGTCTGATTTCCAGATGAGAAGCGCTCAGCAGTTTGGAAAAATGAGTTGCTTTGATATATCTCCAGGTGCACACCTGAAAATTCAGATCATCCAAGGGTTTTTTGAAAACAAAAAGAGAAGACCAGGCTCACCTCTCTGCTAGTTCTTTGGGTACAGTAATTACCAGTTGGTTTTTTCCATCCCCTTTTCCCACATGGGAAGATCTCAAGCCCCAGTCCCCTGCTTCCTGCATTAGTTCTGTCCTGTATAAAGAAGAAAGCCTTTTTTGGGGGGATTGTCAGGGAGTGTAGTGTGGTGAAGGAAATCCCCAGACAGCTTGCTGGATGCAGCAGCCACTTGTATCTTGTGGAGAGTTGTAGGAGATGGGCACCCCCTCGGCATCAGGACCTCCATCCAAGTGTGCCCTCTCTTCCCAGCTCTGCTAGGCAGTAGAGCAAACTGTGGGCAGAGGGCAGGCAGGAGGGAGGCAGGGTATGTGTCCCACACTGCCTCGTCCTTGCTGGCAGAAGTTTGGGTCCCATTGAACACCCAGGCTGAGCCCCTGGATGGTTCCTGTGGGGGAGTAGCTGCCCTGCCAAATCTCTGACTTCCCCTCTGCAGAGAAGCTCTGGAGTGAGCCATACTGCTTGGGACAGTCGAATTCTTCTGTGCCCTCAGTCCCACAGCTATGGGTGGGCTTAGAGTTGGCATTTTAGGGAATCACAGGACGGCTGTGCCCATGCTCAGTATTGCTGCCTGTGTTGCAATCTCTGCACCTCTCCCCTCAGCATCACAGGGGCCTCTACCCTATACATCGTCAGGCTTTGCACAGACAGTGTCACTGCAGAGCTTTGCTGCACAAAGGATGTGGAGAGATGTTACTTACTTAATATAAATAAATGCACATTGGATCCATGTACATGCAATAACTTCTTTGCTTCTGCTTACTCTTACGCAGTAGATCCAGAACTAAAGGAACAGCATCCAAAAGTGGTGTGAAAAAGTCCATTGAATTTATAGAAATACGTTGCAATCATGTGTAAACACTGTAAATACTGCATCTTCCTGTGGTGCTGATGGGGAATAATTTGAGAATTTTAAGCAGTGCAACTTTAGATGCTGGAAAGACTTGGCCACATTTTGAAACCGTAATAGAGGTCAGAATATATTTCATGTGACAACCATGTCCTCAGACCTATTTGTTATTTCTTTTTAAAACATAAACAAACTGTCTTCTCATTTTGTTTACAGGACAGTGGAGCAGGAGATAACAGCTGCATTGAAGAAATATTGCGGGTAGGAATCCTGAAAAATAAGTTTTTTTCTAGTCCCATTTTGTTTGCTCTGAAAAGACAAGAGAATAACGAGAATATTGCAATTACTGCTGTTAAAATTTTCCTTCTTTAGATTGGCATTTTTCTAAGGAAAAAGTAGGCAAAATTATTTCCTCATGAAAAATAATTGAAAAATCTGGGAGAACAACCTTTCAAAGCCTGTAGATTTCACTGCTACTTTACGCCTGTACAGCTGACCTTCATGCATGGAGAAGCAGATAATGGGATAAATTATAAACTGAAATGTACAATGATGTTTCGGGTTTACAAACCATGCAAAGTGCATGTTTCCATTAATCATGACTGTCAAAAATCTTAATTTTGAAGAGAGGTCTAGGAAGGTCATTTTCCACCTGGATTTAATTATGTAATGTCATTATTTTCATTATGTCTGTTATATAATGACGATGTGCAAAACCTGTAGTTATTTCCATATTTCATTATTATTTCTTTTATCTTAGTAATTTCTAGTTTATTTTCATGGGGCAAATTAATACACATCCAGACAGATCTTGGCTTGAATTAACTTGGATATTGATTATTTTCTGTGGCAGAAAAATTTATAAACAATGAAACTTTCCCGTAATATTTTAACTCATGTGGTTATTTTTGTTCTTTTTCAAAAATTATAATTCAACAATTCACAATGCTTAAAAATCTGATGTAATAGTGATTGAAACACAAAGCAAGGTAGATGGAATGATAAAATCATCTCTGTTACTGTATGTGCTTCTACCTCTTGGATATTCCACCACCCAAATATTTCTGATGATTTATAAACTACAGGGTTATAAATATTTGGTTTGGAGGTTGCATTAAGCCTGTTGTTTCTAAAGGCATTTTTCCATTCTCCTTCAATATGTTAAATGCAGCTTTTAATTCTTAAACTGGACAAAGAGTTTTTCGAAGGGTGATGATGATTTATTACTTATGACTTCACTGGCAAAGTTTTTACTCAGCAAACATTACAGAGTAGGCTTTGTGAGGACTTAGGTGCATATTCAACAAGCCTAAGCCACAGTCCCTGCTGGTTTGTCACAAATTAGTGGCAGATATCATGAATTCATGATGTGATGTGATGTGACGTTTAGGCTCCCATTTTCATTTTAAATCAAGGCTTTTAAAATGAACAGTCAGAGAAACTGGTTACCCTCCTTTAGTTTCTGTAGTTTGGCTCATGCTGTTAAGCAAAAATGTAGAAGAGGCACAATTCCTTCCACACAGAGGAAGATGGGTATGTAAGAGACCCCATCTGAGAAGAAAAATGCGCTGTATAACTAAAGATCGTAAGGTGCATCTCCAAAACAATGAACACAGCTGCTGCTCTCTCTTTTTTTCCCTTTGGAATGTTCCTCAAGAAATATTTTTGTCAAGCTTCATGATGGGTAACCTCACCAATCTTCCCATCTTCCATGTCTGCAAACCTGGGCATCACTTTCTATTCTGAACTTTACTTGTGTCTCTGTGTCTAAGACTACACGTAAATCTTCCAGGCTGTTACTCTATAGTATTTCTGACTGAAGCTCTTTATTCTAAAGGGTTTAAGTCTTTGGTCCAAAATTCTCATTACACACTTTGATTGCTGCTGCATCCTTTCCTAGTTTTTGACAAATGCAATGTTACCCACCTCCATTCATGCTGCTGCACAGATCATTTTCCTAGCTTGACATCTTGCCCAGAGACATTTGTCTTCACATCTCACCACTGTCATTTCCTTCTCTATCACATCAAGTACAGCTATTTGCCTCTGATTTTAAGGCCTCCAGTCCATGTAACATATTTAATCCCACTTTAGCTTAGCTGGCGATGTCAAAATGTTGCTTAAGTTTTACATCAATTAATTTCGCCAATGCTTCCCATCAGATCTGGGAAGAGCCTTGAAAACTTTCCCAATCAGCTCCATAGCTACCTCCCAATCTTAAGGGGCTCCTTTTTTCCCAAGGATGGTGGAAAACCAGTAGTGAGGTTAGGGCTCTACCACTGTTTCTTATGCTTGAACATTTTTGTCCCAATTCTTTCTTGTAGTACTCTGTCAGGTCAGATATATTCATCTTCTCTCTTCTGTGCCAAAAAATGGGTTTTCTATGTCAAGGAACTGCTGTGTATTACAAAAGCAGTGCTTAGGCACTCTCGTAATACAAATCCAGATGTGCAGTGGTTGTTGTCACTGATAATTACTGAAAACAACAACAGTAATAAAGTGCCTTTGCTGCTCACTTTGTAATTTACTGGCATCTAGACATTTCCCTCCCTCTCATGCCCTCTTTTTGTCCTGAGCAGATCCATGAAGCTGTAACACAGATTTTCTACTTTTCTGAAAGAGACTGTTTATAAGGAATGCCATTTTGATGTTTTTGTTGGAGGTGCTATTCTCATCATAAAGCCAAAGTTTAGCTTCTTTTCAAACAGAATATATGAAGTTGCTATACAGGTGCCCAAAGGCAGACATGAAAAGCAAAGCCACAGCAGCTGCAATACTTGTGTTCCCCTCCAAGAAGATGGTTGGCCTGCTGGAATGTGTTTATTATGGGAAGGGCCACTCCTAATGCATGGAGCATCAGCAAAAGGAAGAAGATGCTTAAAATTCACCCTTTTAAGGAATGTTTCACCCTATTAAAGCTGTCTCTTGCACAACACAAAGCAGAAAACATCCTCTCTTGCTAGGTGATGTGTTCCCTGCACAAGTGAGGCTGTGGCTTTTCCATGAAACAGATACTTCCATGGCATGTCCATGTTTCCTCAGTCAAGAGCGAGAGTAGTAGTAAGTGTGCCCCAGGTCTGCTCCATCTGCTTCCCTGTGTTCCCTTCCCCCAGCAGGTGAGAAGAGGCAGGTCTGTGCACAGACCTGCACCCTCTGGTTCCAGCATGTGGCCATGGCCAGAGCTAACATGTGGACCTGGGCTGCAAATCAATTTAGGCGTGGCTTTAAAATCACCAAATCTGATGTTGCACTAACGGTGACAAGATTTTATAGTTTTTTTGCTGTCTGCTGCAACACAGGTTGCCACAACTTGAGTCTAGCCTCTTTTGATATTACCACGTGTCAAAGCTCTATAGACTTTGTAAACGGACAGATCCTTCTGCACAAAACTGCAGCTTCCAAAGACTGCCCCCAAGTACTGAAACATGGAACCTCTTCCAGTCCTGAAGGAGGTTGATTAACAAGACAGTAACCCCGTCGAGATTGGAGCTGTTGGAAGGTCTCCTGTAGAGTTTATAATCACTGCAGGAATCCTGAACCTCATCTAACCCCATGCACTAATTTATAGCAGCTTCTTCAAAGTATACTGACTTCTCTGTCCAGCTGCAGGCACACACTTTGAGGATAGAGAAACTTCTAAGAGAGACTTCAATGTAAATAACTCCAGTAAGACCAAGTTACAGATGTAATGTCAAAACATGAGAGAAAAGCCTCATTTCTTGCTAGTAGATTTAAAAGGCAATTCTTTGTAAGCTTTGCATTGTTCATGGAGGACATGATAGAAAACTTTGAAGTGGAAAATAAAAGTTAAGACTACACAAATACCCTTTGTTCCACCGTGCATGGAGCAGTTGCTATGTGAGTTCCTGAGACATTGCCAAAGCCAACCTATTCACTTCCTTGCTAAAACACAGGCTGGCTAAGCAAGATTACTTCAGTTCTGGGGTCTGCAGCACAGGAAGGACATCAACCTGTTGGAGCAAGTCCAGAGGAGGCCACCAAATTGATTAGAGGGAAGGAGCACCTCCTCATGAGTAAAGGCTGAGACAACTGGAATTGTTCAGCCTGGAAAAGAGATGGCTTAGGGGTGACCTAATTACAGCCTTCCAGTACCTAAAGGAAGCCTGCAAGAAAGAGAAAGACTTCACATGAGAGCATGGGGTGACAGGACAAGGAGGAATGGATTCAAACCTAAAAGAGATTAGGTTTAGATCAGATACTAAGAAGAAATTCTTTGCTCTGAGAGTGGGGAGGCACTGGAACAGGTTGCCCAGAGAAGCTGTGGATGCCCCATCCCTGAAGGTGTTTAAGGCCAGTTTGGATGGGGCCCTGAGCAAGTTGGTCTCGTGGAAGGTGTCCCTGGTCTTGGCAGGAGGGTTGGAGCTAGAAGATCTGGAAGGCCCCTTCTGACCCAAACCATTCTATGATGTGTCTGTGATTCTATGATAGTAATTTTGGCTGATTTCAATTTGACTTTATTAGTGTGTGGGACTGTGTATTTTGTTAGGACTGGTGGGGTTTAAAGTAAACATTTATTTTACTGTAGTACCTTCAAAGAACGGGAGCAACAAGAGTCCTGCCTTTCCACTAAGTTAACTGTTGCAGCCAATATAGGATGCACTCTGAGAATATTTGCTATGGATTTAAGAAGTAGGGAGTGTGTTGAGTGCAGGCAGTTCTTGATTTGTAAGGTAAGTGGAGATTGATCTGGCTATTCTTACAGTCTTAGCTGTGATTTCCTAGAGCTGTGGTAGCTTTGTTGGAAGGAAACCCACAGGCAAGCTGAGCTTTTGATTATTGAAGAGGTTCCTTGTGAATTCCCTGGATATTTTTTTTGTTGACATGAGCGGTGTCATTGACCTGGGTAGAGAGAGGCATAGTTTGAGTGTTTGGCCTGCAAACAGCGTTTGGCTGCAGAATGCAAAGACAGCGGGAAGCTGGAGGAGAAACAGGAATGCAGAGAAAGAGCTGGAGAAAAACTGAGCACAGCCAGTTAACACAGAAAAAGCCACTTCCTTTGAAATGGCATGGAGCAGTGGGGAGACAGGCTGGGGTCTGCAGTGGAGGACAGATAATTTCTTTCAGAGGAGATAGAAAAAGCCATTGGGAGGCAGTGAAAGGACATGGACTCCAGCTGTCAACATCCGCCCCAGTGAAGGACAACTCTCCTTGCTGCCATGAACCTCCTGTGCAGGGAGGGATAAGCACCCACAGATGGCCTTGAAATAGGTTGTGACTCCTCATGGCCACAGGATATCCACTTATGAAAATGACATTTTAAGTGTGATGGCTTTGATAAGTGATTTACTTGACTCTCTCTACCCTGTGAATCTAATCAGTGTGTAAAGCACTGCACTTCTTATTTGAGCAACATAAAAAAAAGAATGTAAACAGAATTTAATTCTGTATTTTTTCCCTTCCCCACTTGGGATTCCTTGGCTCATTAGCAGTCTTGCCAATTCTTTAGCAGAAAGCATTAAGGATCGACCCATCAAATATTCAGGGCCTTTTTTCAAACCTGAACAGCCATATGTGCCATGAGATCAGCTGCACTCCATCAGCTGATTGAATTAAAACAAGAGCAGAGGTAAATTAGAAACTGTCTGCACAAGACAAATCCTGTGAAAACATGAAATTCTACCAAACACACTGTCACTGTGAATAAGCATCACAGTCAGTGGAGCACGTGTCAATACTTAGAGGGGAGAAAAATCAGTTTCTTAGAGGTAGGTTGTTAGTTCAACAACTGTGAACTGCTGCCTTGTAAATGTTAATGACTGTAAGATCCCACTGGTTGCAGTTAAGCTCCTGGTGGAGTCAGACATGTGAAGAATTACGGAACACAGATATGGTAATCAGCAATATATTTCTAAACACTCCTGTTGCTTTACAAAGCAGAGGGAAAACCCTACAGGTGGAATGAGACCCACTTTGCTGCACAGCACTCGTGCAATAGCTGCCTCTGCACAAGCAGAATGTTTCTTTGCAGTCTCACTGCTGGGAAGAAACTGCTGGGCAACGTTAAGAGGGAGGTGAGGAGGCTAGCCTCAGACCAGCACCTTTGTGGAGAAATTCGGGTTAGCTGTTGTGACTGAACCTGGTGGGAAACTCCTGGAAAAGTTTCTGGAGGAACACATCGACTTCAGGCAAAAGAGAGATAGTGGAGGAGAGAGAAGGTATGGAGATTTATAAGCAGCCCCAGTTTGCAGACACTTGATTAGTCTTACTGAATACAGAAGTACTCCAAAGTGTCAGAATCATATTAAATAATGTATCAGATGCATAAAATATCACTTTTTTTCATTGCAGTCTTTCAGAAGAACTTCCACAGCATGTCTTTGCTTTTAGTATCCTAAATTTCAGAGCATTAAAGCATTATTTTGGCTGATGTATACAGTTCATTGCATTTCTTCAGTATTATTCTTTTTGTCTTTCTTACTCAAATAAATAAAAAATCACACATACCTAAGAGTGTTTGGAAAATCTAGCATTTCACTCACTAAATCCCAGAGACATTAAGACACATTTCGAGCTGTTTAATCCAACCTGCAGTACTCACCTATAAATACTTCCCTTCTTACCACACGTACACCCAGCTCATCTGTACAGTACCTTATCTGAGCAGCCACTGTACCCTTGTCAGCTTTCCTCCAGCCAGCCTGGCTACTGCTAGTGGTGTGGACAGCAGCACCATAGAGCTTCAGCAAGCTCTGCTTGGAGCTTCCCCAGCTTCTCAGTGAGAATTAGCAGTCCATACGGTACCTTGTGCTGTTAGAGCAAAATTAGCAGCAGTACCAGAGCTAAAGATATTTTGTCTCTGTCCACATAAGCTGCAGTGATTACAGAGAGCCATACCTGTGTACACCACCATGCCCTTGACTCCTCACACCATGAAAATTTCAGGACACACCCTCTGTGTGTGGTGCCTTGGGCTATCTCTGTGTATTTGCTTAAGCCAGGGTCTTTCTCCATCCAAAAGGCTGGAGGGAGATTGCTTACTTTTCACGCCTTTTGTCCCTTTTTATGCTTTCTCAGATCATCAGAGTCCCTCTCCAGGTGATCTGTTACTTATTGCTGGCTCATCTGAATAGAACCTGCTCCTGGTTTGGCCACCATGCATGGCACATCCTTTTTATTGCCCACATTGTGGTTTTCAACTGTCAATAAACCTTCACAGCCAACATTTTAAACCTAGACATGTAAATATTGCTTCCCTGACCCTTAACAGATAGAGTCTGAGGTACAGAACACCATGTAAAATGCATAAAATGCTACACTAACAGTGGTAATGTCAACCAACTGTAAATTAGTTGTACATCAGCTGTTCCCCTGAATCGTCACTCTTCAATTTTTTCTGCTTCCACTGTTTTTGTTGAAAATACTGTCTCAAAGGAATCTGAGGTTTGAAGTGTGCTGTATATTTAAAACTTGAACATAGTGAATCTTGATGTCAGTTAATAAATACCACCTTTAAAAGGTAAAAACTATAAATGTTTTAGTGGAAACAGGAGATCAAGCTAGAAACTCATATGTGGGACTATAACTTAGAACTAACACCACTCAAAGATAGTCTGTTGTTCAGTCTTCAGGTGCCAGTGCAGGATGTGGAGGCACACTCTGTGCTGTTAGCCACCCGTGTGCTGGGGCCCTGACATTTTCAAATACAGAAAAACCTGGTCTTTTTTGAACTGAATAGGTGCTACAGGCAAAAGAGACCCATATGCCTTTTAGAACTCAAGTAGCTGGTGTGCAAAGGCTTTGTGGTAGGGAAAGTCAGGTCAGTACAAAAACGAAACACTACACTGCTAATTTGGTGGAATTAATTTTAAAAATTGCTGTTTTGTAGCGAGTGTATATACCCTGTTATTTAACAAAGCAAGAGAGAATCCAGAATGAATTATCCAGCCTCTCTACTATACAAAAATAATACAGTAAAATACTTACTAATTTTTCCTTCTGTTTAGAGTGTTTCACAAAGCTGGGGAAAAAAGCACAATCACCATCTTGTTCCAATACAGAGAAATGATTCCTTGTTATTAAAGGCAAAGGGCCAGATAGATCCTCATTTTGTATAGCCCTGCTGCAGCTCCTCTGAGGCCAACAAAATTAATACCAAAATAATACCAGAAAGGACTGTATTATCAGTCCTAACAAAAGAAGAATAAAATTTGGGCAGTAGCAGGTATCTGCACTGCTGAGAGTCTAAGGCTTGAGCCCTCAGCTGCTGTCTTTACAGAAAAACTGACTTTCTACCCCCTGGGTAAGACTGACACAAAACAAGTTGAAACCACAGGGAGGTATGACTTGAGATGACAGAACCCTTCAGTTAACCCTATGGTGACAATGGTTTCCTCCTTGATTAAACAGGCATTAATGACCTGACCAGAGACTGTAACTAGATGCTGTTAAATTGTCTGTCTATCCAAAGTAGCAATCCCATTTGCTTTGCCATGTTTCCAGGGATGGCTGTAGAGTAATGGAGGGAGAGGCAGAGCCCATACTCCATGTGTTCTGGGCTGCAGACTGCAGCTGTGGCTGCAGGGCCAGGCAGTCACTGCCCCACAGTCCCTGATGCCTGGGACACAGCCTGGACACAGCCCTGGTTTGCCCTGTGAGCCTGCAGGGTGACAGACCTACTGCCATCCCCACCTTAAGCTGTGTCACTGAAAGCCTGCATTAGTTTGAGGTGTGGGTTTCAGTGGTCAACACTGAAGTACTTTGGCCATGCACCTTTTCCTGGCTCCTACACTAATATTTTCAGTAGACATTCTCTTATATCTAGGAAATTCCTCTGTGGTGCCTTGTTTTCCACAACTGGAGATGATCAGCAGGAACTCTCCCACCACTGTCACATTTTGGTCTGACCCAGGACGCATGAGTTCTCTGTTTATGTCTGAGAGAGGCAGCTCTCTATGGGAGCTGAGACAAATATTCTTTTGTTAATCTTATTTAATCATATTTAGGAGCAACACATGAGTTAGCAGTTAGTTTCACTTGGCAGAAAGACTTTAAGGAAATTGTGGGAGAAAAGAGGAGTCTAATAAAATGAAATTAAATCACTTTCAAGAATATTCTATTGCAATGTCTGTACTAATAAGTAAAATGGACTAATAAGTGCTCTCTTTGCCTGAGGCTAATCAGCATTGCATGGCTCGTGCCCAAAAAGCTAAGCTCTCTTACAGAGCTTAGAGTGGCTTCACCCATGCTGCCTGTTGGGAGAGACCCCAGGCATGCAGGGTTTTTCTTTGCAAGAGCTGGCCCCAGTCAAAACCGTGCTGCTGTCAGTGATTTAATGATATGAACAGCTGTGGGCCAGCACTCAGGTGAGATCTCCTCACTGTGTTAGGAAGGATGCAGTCTGATTTTCTGTGGTTTCTTCCTGCCTTGTGCAAAAACTCAAAGACTTTGGACAATACAGTACTAGCCACACTGCAAAAAAATGTGGTTGAAAATCTCTAACATTTTAAATTCTATATATTTTGGCATGGTTTAGCCATTGTAGTTCTCTGCCCTTGGGACATACTGGGTTGGGTTTTTCTTTGAAAATGTGAGAAGTAAAATTTGGTTTTGAAGGAAATACAAGAACATACACTGCCACTTGTCTGCAGTGATGTTAATAGCATAATTTAAGAGAGACTGACTGAATACCGATCAAGTTTTGAACAACCAAAATGCCATAGTATCTGTCCTTTATGATTCGTGCTAAATGCTATTTACTGTGTATGGTGCATTGTGTCATTCTTAAAGTTATTTAGGATTTAGTAACTTAGGAAGTAACATGCTATCACGTGGGCTTCAAAAGCAAGATACCTGGAAATCATGCAGTTATTTAATGTACAAATTTTTTATGTTTTCTGAAATGATGGGCCTCTGAGTGAGTTGTCCAAACAGTCCCAGTGTACAGATTATAATGAAGATGGTGATAAAACATCACATTTCTGACAGTTTCTGAAAATCTAATTTTTGCTAACAGAATTAGTTTAATTAAAAATATTTTTTGCAATAATATTGACTATACTTAAAGTCATCCAGACATAAAAGGGCTTACATACAAGCTCCTGTTAAAAACCATGGAATTTTATACAGAATTTGCAAGCCTGTTACTTTACCCTTGGAGGGGAAAAAAGTTATTCAGAGTAATGACAATAGCTTGGTAGGAGAGAAAGTGGGCTTCATGCAGTAAAAACGTTTCTCTCCAGCTGTGTGGGTTTGCCACAGGATTTTTTTTTCATTAATATTATCAAGTTATTTGTTATTTACTCATGAATGCTGAATAAATACTGAGCAAATCCAAGACAGTATTAATTTTTCTCATTTTGCATGTATGCGTGTGTAATGGTTCATTATAACTCTGCATTTTCAGAGTATTCCAATGTAAATGAAAAGAGCCCAATTAAAAAAATTGTAGACCCTGATCCAACCTTTGTTGACTTCAGATCCTGATTCTGAATTGAGCACCAAAAGAGAAAATCATGCCTATTAATTGAGTAAACATTTTCTTCATTTGTCTGGGTGGCTTTTTTCTGTCAGCGAAAACTACTTTTTGCTAAAAATGCCAACCCTTAAAAACTTAATGAGTATTAATGAAAAGCTGGAATAATTTAGCATGGACTAAAAGAGGGTAATTTTCCCCAGACATTTTGTTAATATGAACTGAATCCTAAAAGGCCTGTTCTCCTTGTGGTTTGTCAGGATAATTCTTGTTATAGGCGATAGGTACCAGGTATATATGCATCAATAGCAGAATAGACTGCTAAATATAGTTGCTGCAGCAGCAGCTGGTTCTCTCTCGTGTTCATCAGATGAGAAAGCTCAAAGCTGCAGCAGCCTCACAGCACAGGAAGGATGATGCTTGAAGAAAATTTTTCCTGGGAACAGAGACATCAGCTTGGTTTTTCACTTCAGCCACTCCAGGCTTTTCCCAAGCCCATGGACAATGTTCATCCTTCTATCTGTGGGCTTACCCCACAGGGACAACCAGCACGCAGGCCTGCCTTAGCCTAAGGAAGCTACCCAGATTTGCTGTGTGCACCACTTTGTCCAGGCTCTGTGACCACTGCAGGTTCTGCAGGCTTTCCAAAAAAACAGGTGGCTAGGGCTTTTCCCCATTAGACTGAGAAGCAGTGTGTATCTCTAGACAAAGCAATAAAAAATCTGCACACTTTTCCTTATCTAAATTTTCCCATCATTTTTTGCTGTCACTCCTCAGCTCCCTTGCATCCAAAGATGACATTTCCACCCTGTCTTCCAGGCTCAGCCTGGCTTTCCTTCTCCCTCCCCTCCCAGGCAGCAGCATCTTTCATCCTCCCTGGTGTCTTTCTGCTCAGAGAGCTGCCTCCAGGCTCTCTTCTCCTAAACAAGCTGCCTTTGTCTCTGGGCCCTTGGAGTCTCACAGGAGTCACTTAGGCTCTCTGATTTTTTTTAAGATCCAGGATTAGTATCTGATATCTTTTTTCACTTGTCTGGGATTTTCCACTATCCTCATCCAGACCCCTCTGGAGAGGCAGGGAAAAAAACCATGGCCCTTAACCTTTTATTTTCCTTGGGTAAAATCTTTTCAGGTGCTGATAATCTTTAGCTATCAACCTTCTCATGCGCAGACATTAACTTCTTTTCCTTGTCTTCTTAGCATATGGAGTATAAAGCATTACATAGTAAAAAACAGCCATAAGGAATTCATAAATTATACATAGGCAGATTCCTCAAATCATCAAACATTCCCTTCTGTTAAAGATGTTCCCTATCAGTTATTTTTTCTGTGGTGTATGTACCTTTCCATATCTTGTCATATAAGCTTTCATGGATTTTTTTCTTCTTTCTTGTTTTTCTTTTGTTGTTGTTGTTGTTGGTTTTTGTTTTGTTTTGGTAATATCAGGGAGTTCAGATTTAAAACAAACCAACAGGAGTCTGGATTTTTACCCCTATCTCTGTCCGTCTTTGCCAGCAGAAACCATGCAGCTTGGATGAACAAGTGAAGGGATTTCTCAGCTTAGATAGACACAAACCTGGGGTGTTTGATTTTGGTGTCCTTTCTCACATGCTTCACTTGGCAAAAGATAATTCAAAAGCCATTCCAGCTAAATAGTGTGAGTACTAGTAAGCTCAACACATGCAGAAATGGGTTGATCCATGATTGCATCATGTTCTGCTGTTCAAGTGCCTGTATTTTGGACAAGAGCCATTGAATTAGTACGCAGAGTACACCATAGGAAACATTCAGGATGCAGGGCCAGCAAGAAGTACTTAGTTGTGGTGGAACCATAATTATATGATCTATTGCAATATGTCCTCAATTTTTCCACAAAAGATGCCACTCTTAGTAAGTTTTTAAGGCCATGTTTCAAATCAAATCTTACAAGTACAAATTTAGGTGTCTTTAAAATACAAACCAAGGATTTTAAAGCATTGTTGGCTTGGCAGATGCATTTTTATGAAGCTCATATCCCAAAATAAAAGCACTTTAAGAATCCTGCAACTTAAACTGTGTTGAAGTAAATGAAAATGGAGCATTTTTTGATGAAGGTAAGGAGAATCAAGTGTTGAAGCCAACAGAGGTCAAAGGCAAAATATAGCTGATCATACACCCATCCACCCCAACCATTCCTCTCCAGCTCACCTGCACTCATCTCTCCAGTGCTCTGTTGCTGTTTCTGTATCCAGATGGGATCGGGTGCAGGGTCAGTCCAGCCAAGCACTGCAGTTTGTCTCTGTGGAACAAGTCAGGCTCCTGCTGTGGATCACCCTCATGCTGCTGCCTCCTCCTGTTCGCTGGGTCCCCTGAGAGCTGAGAGGGAGCAGGCACCCAGCCCTGAGTCCAGCGTCAGACACGGCCAGCGTGAGCACCCCGCGCAAAACAGACTCAGCGCTGGCCGCTGAACGCTTTGGGTTAGTTCTGAGCAGGAGGGATTTGAGCAAGAACCTCAAAGCTACGGTGAAATGTTATAAAGATCTGCAAAATGAGATGCTTGGTGTAGGAGAGCACTGTTGGTTCACCTGACTCCATCTAAACTGGTGGTGGCCAAGAGGTCCTTCTGATCTCACATGTCTAGCTGGGTCCTGCCCGTACAGCAGGGCAACAGACCTGCATAAGTCAGTCCACACAACTTTCCTGCACCCTAGTTTCAGCCCCAAATCCCCTGGATGTATAGGCTGAAGGGAGTCCCAGTGTAGCTCAGCTGGGTTATGGATCTAAGCAGTGGGAGGACAAGGAGCATGGAAAGCAAAGTACAGCTCTGCAGGTGAATTCAGACTAAGCCAGAAGGAAATTATTCTGTTCTTGTACTATCCAATGTTTATGTCATTTATCTCAAAATAGAATTAAGGTGTGAGAAAGCCTACAAAATGCACAACTGCATTTCTCTCTAAAAATGCAGGGTTTCTTCTTTTTGGAATAATGACTGTAAATGCCTTGGTATCATGGAGACTACTTAAGGTCACATTTACCAAAGCATATTTAAAGAAAGTTCAGACCTTTTGTGTCTTACACATTCTGATTATCTGTCTGGAGGCAAGGCTCCTCATTTTGATATGTAATGAATAAAATGCACAAGTGGAAGGAATGAGGATAATGAATTTGCAGGATAATTTTACTAATTATCTTGTTGCTGATCATAAAACTAAGGCTCTGCTAGTCAATCCTACCACAGCTATTAATATGCAATGCCTAAAGCTGTTCTTGTAACATTTATTACGCATCTCTCTGGTTCTGCACAAGTTGATAGTTTACTATTAAATTTGTAAAAGTGGGGTTAGTAACGTGTTCATTGTTCTAAGCATGACGTGTAGAATTACACAGGTCTAAAGTAAATGAAAGTATAAAAAATAAGATCTTCTTTTACTGTGTGAATATTACGTGATGAGTTGAGATGGAATTTACCTCACCTTGCTGTTACCTGAAGATAGGCATCTAATCTAAGTTAGGAATTTAATCTCCCTACATACTCACAGGAGAGAGGAATGGGACAAATTATCCTCTGAAGATGCCTTTCTCCACACTGAGTACACAGGGATCTCAGTCTCTTTGCTAGATTTTTTGTTTTTGTTTTTACTAAAGCTAAAATGGATTAAAGTTTGTTGTTGAGAAGTGGTGAATAGGAAAATTTTCAACAAGGAAAAGGACCAAAACCAAGTAATAGTATGATGAGGTTATGATTGGCCCACCAACCATTTGGATGACAATGTTTAAAAGGCAGTTGGAGGACATAAACACAGATACAGTCCACAGTGATGATCTGCCTTTGGGAACAAATCAAGAACATGAAAAACTATCTGTCAGAGTGAGAGAGACAAGCTCAGGAGCCATAATGGGATGCTCAGTTTTAACTTCAGGAATAGGAACTGATGAGTGAGGGTGAAAAATTACTGGCCTAAAAATACACACAAGAAAGACAAAAGCAAACACAATACTGGAGAAGTGAAAAGTTGAGGAAGCAAGTGGACCCTGGCACCTATTTCTTCTGCATCCAGAGGACCAGAAGGAGCTCAATCTCCCCCCTCCCCAGAGCAGTGCAGAATTGTCTCCCTCCCTGTGTAATCGACCACAAATCTCCTAAGATATTCCTCTGACCTTCACTGGTTTTCTCTCCCCTATACAAAAGTTTAGATATTGCCCATTATCTCTCCCATCTAGAAAAGTCTGGTGTTTGATTCATTATGGTGCAAAAGGGAATCAAAAGAGAAAATCTGTAGGCATTAGAAATGAGGAATTCTGTAGGGTGACTCTATGGTATGGCAGTGCTCTGGGAAAGTGGCATGGTAGATCTTAACCCTGTGACCTCTGTTCTGTGTCATTCTGCCTGGGCTCTGTAGGCACCTTGTCTGCGCCTCACTCAGTATTTCTTTAAGCAGACTCAAATCCTTGGCACCACCCATGTGATGGAGAACATTGTAATGGGTATACAGTTTTTTCTTAGAAAAAAATACAAATCCTCCCAAAAATATCTATTCAGACTACTCCCGCAGGAAGCTAAGATACCATAAAGTTTTTGATAACTAAATCCATTTGGTGCTTTATCTCTCACCTCAAATCATTTCCTTCTGATATTAGGCAAAACTACAGCACAATAAAAACCAATAATGATCCGGCACTTGGCTTAATAAAAGAGTCTTTTGAACTGCTATAACAACATAGAAAAGAGGTCATCCACTTCAGCATAGATCTTAAAGTTAGCTGCAAATATTTGTAATATTAACAGAAGAATCAAAGCTGCTTCTCTGCCAACCATGCCACAAATAAGAATTCTGCAACTAAGGACTTTGGAAGCCCCACAGGACTCTGCTTTAATAAACAAGTCATCTAAAAGCAATGTTGCAGACAGCCATGGGGTACAAAATAACCCAGACCAGAAATGATCTGGCTGCAGAGAGACATTGGAAGCAACAGGTTCTCTCTAGATAACAGGATAAAAAACAAGACAGTTTTGAAAAATATTTTTCATGTTGTCTTTTTATTTTTTGTTTCATGTCTTGCTTGGGCTTTTCTCTCCCATGAAAGTTCATCAGAAACATTAAAAGAATAAATGGAGTGCTATTTGCAGGTTTTGGTTTTGTTGTTGTATGAAATGGAGAGCATACTGTGCTATAAATAAAAACTTGTAAGCAAATTAAAACCTGCCTAACAGGAGATTAAGATGGTCTGAAGTCACTGACTCAGATCATAAACAGTGCCGCTGTTAGATGAAACTATTAATCACTGTGGGACGAAATAAAAGAGGAAATTTGTTAAAAAATAAGCAGGGGCAGGATGCTAACTCCAGGGGCATGCTGTTTGGCTCGTTAATAATGTATAACGAAGCGTGTGCCAGATCAAAAGCAAATCACATGCAGCTGGCAGAAAATGAAATGGCATTAGGCAAAGTATTTGTCTAGCTATGAGGCTATTTAAGAAACTGCTGTCTATTAATGTGATGTTGATTAAAGCTTTTCAAATTAAGCTTTTCAAATTAATTTTTGCTCATAGGAACCCCATCAATAAAACATGGTATATGCCTTTTATATATATGCATGCACGCATACGGGGATACCCATATGTATGCGTTATATATTATAAATACCACAAATATGTAGTCACAACTTTGCAAAATTACCTGGAGTTATCAGCAGCTAATTAAATCATCCTCACATTCTTTTTGTAATCGATACTCTGTGTGTGTGTGTGTACTGAATAATTGTTATTTGTCTGTGTTATGATGCTATTTTTGATATGACAGACTGATGAAAATCTATAGCAGAGGGAAAAAATGAGTGCTGATGTCACATCCCTGTTCCTCATATGTTACATTGTTGGTTTCAAAAATCTGGAAGGGACAAACTTGTCTGCTAAGCTCCTTCATCTTTGAATGTGTTGTCTGAGCAAGGGGTCAGGAAGCTGAGGCGCAGTACTTACACAGACACAGGTGCTTTTCCACCAGCATCCTGTTTTTAAGACACTGATACACCCATCAGTGGCTGAGGTTAGGCTCGTGCAGGAGGCCAGAGAAGTGCTTCTCCATCTGGGTGCAGTGTGGACCTGTTTTCCATCCAGGAAAAGCCTGAAGCACCAGGCCTGGCCTGAAACACCCACGGTCTAACCCGTAGGCTGGAAACGTGACCCTTGGTCACACCTGTTGGGCTGGCTTGGGCTTTTCTACCTTTGCCAGAGGTCCAGATTCAACAGGAGGGAGTGGGCAGCGTTTCCTCCCAAAACTCAGCATGGTCAGAAGGCCTCCTGAGAAGCAGGAGCCCCTTGAGGCCGGCGAGAGCTTGCCAAGTGCCCAGCGCTGCGGTCGATGCGAGCAGCGGAGCGCCAGCCAGCCCCTCGGCCATCCGGCCTCCCCGCAGCAGGTGTTTGAAAGGCAGCGCTGCTCTGTGCTGCTGCACAGCCAGCGACACCGCATCGGCCTCAGACCGCCCCGCGCTTGTCCCGCGCAGCAGAACCCGTCAGCTGCCATCAGCGGCACGCGGGGGAAAACAGCTCCCGCAGTCTGGCAGCCCCGCGCCCTTCTGCAATTACCAACAACACTTAGCTTCTGTCACCGCGTACTGAAAACATGGCACGGTTACCGAAATAAGTGAGCACTTAAGGGAAACCCAGACCTTTTATGTCTGCCACTTATTTCCTGATTATCTTCCTGGAGGTCAGGCCCTTCGTTTTGACACTTAATGAATAAAATGCCCACGTTGCAGGAAATGGGATAATGAATTGTGAAAAGACATAATCAGCAATGACTAAATAATTAAGGGAATTGAAATGTAGAGTCATGTGGGAATGTATTAATAATAACATGATTTTTCCATATGCTAAAAAATTCTGTCTGTTTTTAGAAAATCAGTCATCACACATGCTCCGTGGGAAAAAAAAAAAAATTAATGTAGACTAATATGAACTGTAATTAGATGTTCTGCTTTTAAACAGCTGAATAAAAGATGAAATCATATAGAAAGTATATTTAGATACAAGCCAGAAAGTAAACTGATTATTATTCATAGTGCTGTTAATAGGAGCTGTAATTTATGCATCTAGTGGGAATCATGTTAGGCAATTAGGAAAGGGAGTCACACTTGACTTCCCTTAATGCATTTACATATTTATATATTTTTCTATATCTTGCCAATGTCTCCATCTTTCCAGTTACCTTTAATCCACAAAACTGCTTAAAGCTGGCCTTCACTTAGATTAAAGGAAACCACACAAGCTTATCTTTGATCTTATTTGTCCCCTGACACTGGACTTTTGCAGGTCCTCAGTACTACATGAAGAATGGGACTTTTAAATTTTTCTCCACACTTCACCTTCAAAGGCTTGCAGCAGAAATAATCCTGGCAGTAGATCAGGATTGTGCCTGCTTGTGCTCCCTTCTGCCTGTGCTACCCTCTCCCTGCTTACCCAGGATTCGGACTCTCAATTGTAGTCTGCACCTAACAAATCCTGGAATCCTATAATTCACCACACTCCCAGCACTGAAATCTCAATGATCTGGATTTTGCTTCTTGTTGGCATTGCTGAGTTCATAGAATATGCAATCCATTATGAATATTTAATACTTTCAGAAGTTCAATGCAAGAATGCCTTGTGCTTACCTTGTGCAATAACATGGTTAATGTTTTCGTTTGAAAGTGTCCTGGTATCTAGTCACATGCTAATGCAGACTTGCAGCAATCCCATAAAATATGGGTCAGCTGGAGAGGGTCACATCACCAGATATGTTTGAACAGATGGGTAGGCTGAGGTACAGAGAGCTGTTGTGGTTTGCTCAAGGTAAAAAAGCAAGTGGCAGAGCAAAGATTAAAATTCAAGGCATTAGATCAGCAAAGGATTAAGTGCCGTGTTCATCTGCTTCATTTCCAGACATATATAACATGTATCTCAATTAATCTGCAGATTTGGAAATATTCCAGCGTTTGGAAATACTCAGCCCATAACTTTAAAGAAAAAAGAGGCAGGGAGACATGACAGGGACTGGGAAGGGACACCAAGGGACTACAGGATGGGGTGGAGCAGTGAACCTTCTCCCACAGGACGTGTGCTGCCACTGGGTTGCAGGGCAGTTTCACAGGTAGCCTGTCCCCATGAGTATGCAGGAACAATGCAAGGTGATAACCTGAGCCGAGTTCCCCCTCAGAGCACATAAGACCAGTGTAGTTTTTCCTCTCTGTGTAATGCTGAACAGAGCCAAACTACCCCATAAGCCTGACACTGGCTGCTACCAGACATGTCTGAGATGAGTCCTCCATGAGTCTTGTAATACATTACCAGTCCCAAACTTCAGGTTACTGGGCTCTGCTTTTACTTGCCGTGTTTTGCTAAGGCTGTTCTTCTCATCACTTTGCTGGGTGTGATGCTGCACTAGGAAAGTGAATTGCCCCAAGGCATGGGGCACTTCCCCACTCTCTCTGTTTCCCCACAAGTCCTCCTAGAGATGAGGACCTGGTGTCTTGGCACAGCCCTCTGACTGCAGGGCTTGCATTTTGGCTGTGGACCATCTTTTGTAATTGGGCTGGCAAGGACTGCCTCTGCTTCTGCTTGGGGCTGGGGCTGCCAGTGCCAGCTGCTCTCCCTCCACCCAGGCTGCAGATTGCCCCACCAGCACCCGGCACCTCACCCTCTGACAGTCCCCTCTTTCACCCTGTCCTGTGCAACCATCTTCACAGTACTACTTTTAGCAGACATTATGCAGTCACGACCCACTCTTTGGCACACCCTGACACCCTCCTCGCCTCTCCCATTCCAGAGCCAGGAAGCAGGAGGTACTCTATGAGCAATATCATGTTAAGCTACAAGCCAGAGAAGAAAAAAAAAAAGCAATAAATGCATTCCCGTGCATTCCAATAATGCTATTTTTTTCTCAGACAGAAGGTGATTTTAATTTGCCCCCCATAAATGCTTCTCTCTCCCGGGCGTTGCACAGGGTCTGGCTCATTGCATTTGTTCTCCGTCAAAGTGTGATATCTTGGGATGGATCCTGCAGGCTTAAAATAGAAATGTTCCTGCTTGCTGCTGCTGATGTATCATTGGGTAATCATTAAATAAATTCAGTGTTTTACTGCATTAACAAAAACACATGATTGTTTAACAGAGTATATTACAGAAGATGGAGGCTTTAATGGTCTCTATGGATTTTTAGTTTGTAAGAGTACATTATGAAGCTGTCTTGGTAGGGTGCTGTTTTCATATGTGAAAGAAGTTACTGGCATTATACATCATTTTTATATCTTGTTGCTAGGCAACATATCATAGTGCAGTTATTGCAAAGGTGTCTGCTTCCTCGTTAAAAATCTTCATGTTGCTCCTTAATTCTGCAAAATTAGCCCTGTTCTTGATCCTATCCTGCTTCCTTGGATATCTTTTGATTGAGGTTTCATCCATTAAGTTTTGGAGAAATATAACAGATCTTTTATTACCTGAATTTGGGGTTGAAGCCTAAAGCATGTGCATTGGTGCTAATCTTTAGTTTCCACCTTCATCGCAATTTGTTTTCACGCAGGGAGCCACGCATTTCCATTCACTTGGGATGCAAAATCAAAAAGTAATTTGAGTGGTGGTGTATTTAAGATATGTCCTATGACAGCCAGGGTTAAAAAAGCAGCAACAACAAAATATAGGGACTACCTAGGGTGTTCTGGGAAACTTAAAAAATTCTCTTTCAAACTCACTTCTTCAGCTCTTCAACACAGTCTGCAGCTCCTGCTTCAGCATAGTCTTGTTGCAAACTCTGAGTATATTAGCATTTTCAAACCTAGGGATAGTTTTGCCTTGGCTTGGGTCAGGTTGTGCAAGATTTGGGGCTTTACAGGACTGAACTGACTTCATCACCTCACTTCAGTCTCACCTGGAGAAGGCAAATCTATTTCAGAAAAATACAGTTGGTAATAACAGACAGTATCACTCAGAAATATCTTCCACACAACAAAATAACAATTTTTTTTTCTGAGTGCCAGCATTTATTCCCTTCATTACTACTTCTCCCAATCTTCTTTGACTTGGAGAGCTGTCTGCTAGGGCTGTATGTGCTCCCCAGGCACAGGGGTGGCTCTGGCACATGCACCCCCCAGATGCTTTTGCAGGCTCACGTGGCACATGAAGGAGCTGCCAGCACTAGGCAAGGGGGAACTGGAGGCTTCCACAGACCTCAGCATGCAGCAAATGGCTCTTTATTATCCTCATCCCTCATACCTTTGTTAGTAGTGTATTATAATTCCTTTCATTAACCAAACTTAATGCACTGGCAGTTAGTATACCTACTGTTCATTTTGGGGCAAATGGTACTCTTATAATATTTGGTTTTAATTAAGCTGTTCTGGATAAAAGCTGGCATGCTAAAAGCTTTTTTAAATGCTGTTCCTTGGTACACACCCACACAACTGTCACCAGTAAGTCAATGGGATTTTGTCTAACATCTCCCTTGGAAGATATAATTTGAGGTGTGGTATCAGGGCAGTTATTTCTAAAGGCATGTGCACCAGAGGCGGGGAGGAGTGAAAGAAACATGAAGGAAGTTCATTCTCTTATTCTTTTTAAGCTGCAGAAGATTTAAAAATAGATATAAGACTTATGCTCCAAAGCCTACTTTTTAAAGGAAAAATGTGCAAATAATTAATTTATAATAGGACTAATTTCACAATTCTGTGAAATTTTAATAGATAAAATTGCAATTGAAAGAAAAGAAATTGAAAAGGCCAAAATGTTTAACTTCATGATGAATCAATGTACTTTACTAAAAAATACCTGCAAATAATTTTGACAGTGATTTAAAGCTGATAGTTACCTCTTCACTCTGAAATAACTGTGTACCTACAGATTGCACCCCAGAAACACACTGGACTATTTCTGAATAATCACATGGCTCCATTTGCACCCTAACTACTTCCCTGTGAGTTGCAAGGAAAGGGATAGGTTGGACTCACACTACTCTTCCATTGCTTCTAACAACACGATTTACCTTTAATGTTTGGGCCCCTGGATGGTACAGCAGATTTAAGTCTGTTCCTCCAACATAATTAGTGAAAACATTAGCACTGTTTTCCCACTAACAATTCCTCTGCTCTGCACCCCTGGCTGATCCTGCTAGAAGTGAGTGATGAATATCCAATCTGACCAGCTTGGTCTAATTCCTTTCCTCCCCTGTCTCCCATCAATTTGAGGAGACATTGTTAAAATGCATGCAACTCACTGTAGTCCTAGAAGTGTTGTCAGCATCCAGAGGAACCTTCCTTCCATTTCAGAGAAGAAAGGAGTTTGGAGAACCAGCATCACTTTTAGTATCTGTTTATCCATAAAGTCATATTTTGTTTGAGCAATTTTACCAGTTGATCTCTTGAAACTCCTTTCGTCCATATAGAAATCCCTGCAAAAGCAATTGCATCCCCTCATGATCGATGAACTCAGTTATCAATCAGAATCACCTTAACTGGGTGGTTGGTTCATTCGTGGGAAATTTCTAACACAGGTAGCTGTCTTGGCTCAGTTAATCACTTGTCTTTTCTCTGTGCAAAAGATGGAGGAGAATTCTCTCTTAACCCATTTTCAGATTCAAGAATTAACCAAGACAGTGCCGAAAGGAAAACAAGAGTACACTTGTGGGCACTGAGAAAACTGTTGCTTCTCACTCAACAACTCCAGAACAAAATGGAAGGCACTCCAGAACAAAACAAGTGGTGAGACTCCAGCTCACAACTACATCATGCCCCATACCTATTTTGTACACTATTTCACTGGTTTATAAAAAATTCAGCTCTGGTTTCCAATGGCACTGTAGTTCCATGGGTTCCCATTGCTTCAGAAAGGCTATCCTTGCTGATCAGCAGGCCAGATGTGCAGCAGGATTGCCTCTTCTTCCACCTACAACAGTATCTCCCATCATGTTCACGTGCAGGTTGTCAGCTCAGGAGGTGAAGTGACAGCCTCCTTCTTGGGCTCAGACATGAAACTGCAGACTGCCCCACTCCAGGGATGCACTGCCCCACTCCAGGACTGTGCAGGTGATGACAAGCAACCTTGCCCTCTGCCATTACACTTGTGAAACACTTCATCTGGGGCCTGGGGAGCAAGGGTGGGTTTCTATATTATTGTAAAGTAGACAATGCTTATTTCTGGCTGCCACCAGCTGGCATGGTCTGCAAAATGCCCTACCTCAGCAACTCAGCTTTTCAGGGCTCTGTGGGGATTTGTGGATTAAAAAATAGCTGTGACCAGGAAGAGGCATGTTACCAACTTCTATTTGCTATGCACTTCATTAAAAAACCCTTGATGTTTTACTTCAGTAAATTCTCTACATTCCCACTGACTCTCTAGATGCCTGTAATTCTTAGAACACTCAAATAAACAGGATCAAGACAATTTTGGTTGTCCAACGTGATGAATCTGCCAGCCCTGTCTGTTGCCTTTCTGTGAATCTTAGTCTCCCAGGACCAGAGCCAAATATGACACCTGGTGCCAGCCAACACCTGATAGTCCAAGGTTTTTGGCCAACACTCTTCAAAACATATTAGTGCCAGAACCCTCTACAAAGCTGATCATAAGAATTATATGGACTGGTTTGCTTCTCTGATCAGCTCAGTCATGATACATCTTTCTTGTTGGAGCCCAACAGCAGCATCTCACCATCTCATGTCACCATAAGTGGTCTTGCCGTTTCCATTTCAGTCCAAATTACCAGGGAAAAAATAATAAACCAAAACAGAAGGAATGCTGAGCCAAGCAGCATCTTCAACTATGGGACAATTTTTCTGACATCTACTTTCCTAGATTTTCAAACATGCATGTCTTGGCCCTTGCTGGTCTTCCCCCAACTTAGTCACCATCTTTTGGTTAGGGTACTGAGGTGAACAATGCCTTTGATAAGGCCACTTGTTAAATGTGCTGTGTTACTTCTAGGGAAAAAAAAGAAAAGAGCAAATATGCCTACTAGCACTTGGACTTTAAAAATACTGTTACACAATCTTAGTGTGCTAAAGTCTATTTGGTAGTCAAAATTAGTTCATTGTTTCCATGTATTGCTTCCTTTGTCTGCGTCCATCTTGAATTTCGTCTTATATTTGGACTGCCAGCATTTTGGGGCAGGAACTGCTTTTTCAGTGTCTATGTGGAGCACTTTGCTGAGTGGATCCAGACCAGGACTCAAGAAAACCACTATGTGTTTACACCTCCCATTCACAATTATCATGCAGATTCACAATCCAAAGGCAGATTATTTTCAGGGGCCTTGTGTTCCTTCCTCTTAGCGTTTCAACATGGCTTGCAACAGCCTGAAAGGACCCTTTCCTAGAGAATGGGGGAGACATCCAGAACATGATGGTTCACGCCTCCACTGCTTCATCTTTTGAAGGACGAAGTCCCGCCTCATCTGAAATTGTCTCCTAAGTTCAAAAGATTCTGAGAGGTCCCAAATCTTGGGTTTCTTTGCCAATAATTATGTATCCGTACCTTTACTTGTCATGAGGCATTGCTCCCAAAGGCACCTCCACCTTAACTAGGCCATTCCAACTTCAGGCTCTTGCTATGCCTTATGAAGGTGCAGAAGTGAATCTGTTAAACTTGTATATCTGGAGGAAAAATATAATCCCTTCACTACCTATAGCATTAATTCTTCTGATAGCTTTCAATAAAGTCCCAACACAATGTAAGTTCAACACTGGAAACGTGTTTAGCTTATGTCATGACCTGCAGATAGTTTTGAAGACTTCTGCAGATTTCACATCCATCTCCAGCTCCATCAGTTCAGCCTTCTACTTGTTTTCTTCCCAAAATCTCAGTGCACTCTTTAAAAAGTAAGGTGGTGATATGTCATTTAACATGTATAGGATTGACGCTCTTAAGTGATCCTCCAGAACTGCTCAAATGTCCGGTCTGAAAGGGTTAGAAACCAATTTATTCCTATGCAGAGTTGTCCAGGTAGATTTTGTACTATATTGCTATTTCCCACGAGCATCCTCCAGAGGATACTCTTTAAGCTTTGGGACCCCTTTTGACTCTGTTTGCTGAGGTATCTCTTCAACTCCCCACTTCCAGTTGGAAAATCAGAGTGCTGATCAACTTGTCCCTCTGTTGCTCTTTGGGTAAGATTTCTCCTCCTGCATGTCTATTTAAAATGGTTCATTACCAAGAATTCTTGGTCTCTGTGGAGCAGCGTTTGGAAGAGAGGAGCAGCTTCCTTGACACTAACTGGTTTTCTGCGGAAGGTTTTCCATACAAACTCAATGACCCACACCCCCTCCCTGCTGTCACTGCTGACTCAGAGCCCAGTGCTCTGACACACCTCACTGATAAGGTACCAAGTGGGAAATGTCCTCCCTATCAGAACCTTGCTCTGGAAAGGGTCTGGATGGTGGTGGTGCACCTGTGGCCACCTCAGTTGTGTCACTGTAGAGGAAGCCACTGACTCCTGCACTGGAAGCTTGCCCCTAGAGCAAAATCTGTATGGAAGCCCCTCTTCAAAAACCACAGTTAATGTCAGGTAAGTTACCTTTCTTTCCCCCTCAGTCTCTAATTAGACATCCCAATTATGCAGTTTAATCTAATTAAAGTAATGATGCAATTATACAATAATTGATATATAATCGGCATGCAAAAACCTGTGTAAGTATTATTTAACCAAGAGAGCAAATTTTAGATGAACCTTTTCAGTCTCTTAAAAGTATATCATTTTAGCAACCAGCTTGAGGAAGGGATTTTGCCTACTCAAGCATTTATAAATCCTTACTGCTACTAGTAAAATTACTCTTTCTTACTATTTATGGGCATTTAGCTTCCATTTGGGACTTCAGTGGGAGTTGTCTCTGAGAACCCACAGACAGAAGTAAAGCTTAGAGCCTCCAAAAGGCTCACCACAATTATCTCATCCAAAGATGGCAAAGTGCTATGAAGTAATTTCAGGAACGCCTAATACTGGATTGCCTGCTGCTAGAGATGATAAAAAAATAAAATAAATCGTATTGTAGATTGCAAGAGAAGACAGCTCTATGGTACCTGTACTGGTACTTTCTCAATAAACCTTACCACTTAAGATAATTTTTTTTAATTAACTGCAAATTGCTTTCTCATTATCCAAAATAAATGTGCAAAATGTGCGTATTACATATGCACCACATTTGCAGATGTATAAACTAAGCCTTAGCTGTGTATCCACCTAAGGTCTGATGCCCCAAAATGACAGTGGGAATGGGGATGCAGGAGTCCTGGCTCTAATGGTATGAGCAAGAACCTGGTTTTCTTGACTCATTTTTTCTGAAACAGATAAACTAAGAAGCTTGTGTTTCATTGTATGAGGATGTTAGCTGTATCTGCAATAGCCAAAGACCCAAGTTCTGAAATGACATCAGAGACCTGGGGGCTTGTCTGATAAAAAATGGGATTTCTTCTCATCCTTGGATAATACTTTCTTTAGCCTACTCCCCATCCCCTTTCTGTTGTGCAGTGAACTGTGCACTCTATCTGGCTTTTTCCCACCTGTGATGTGGCTGGATGTCAGCAATATTTTACCATTGTTTTGGGAAGCACTGTGGAATCAAACGTCTACATTTACATAATACTCTATAAGTAATCCAGCATTCCGGGATGTGTGAAGAAATGAGAATGGCCTGTCCCTTTCTTTGTCTCTGTTGCATAACTCATGCTTTAAACTAGGTGTGTTGTATTGAGAGATATTATAAAATGAGTTTATTCAAAATACCCCAGTATCTGTGTCAGTAGAACTATTTACAAGCAGGGAAATTTCAGAGGAAAATGTGAATGTTCCCTGACAAGCAGTCACTTCAGCTTTTGTTGTTGTTGTCGTTTTTTTGCATGATTTGCTACTAAGGTTCTAGTTTTAAGTGCTATTACCCATGAGTGTGGAAGTATAATTTTGATTTGATCCATATTCTCTTTAATGCCAGAATTGCTGAGAAAAGCCTTTTAAATTTGGTTTCAATTAAAATATGATGGGTTTACTGTCATTTTTTAATTGTCAGTACTCATATTGCTAGTGTAAGTGTTTAATCCTTTTCATGATAGACACTGAAAATGTATTTAAAAAAAGCCTACAAATGAGCAATTGTTCATTTCTGTGATATAAATTCATTTCTACATATGGAGTCACTGTGAGCCTCCATATGTGGCCCACAGTTTCCAAGCTTAAGAAGAAGTCACAGGTGCTTAGGTGACCCTCTGGTCACTGGTAAGGGTCACATAGGGAGAATTTTTGTCTTCCAACATTTTTTTTCCTCTCACTTGGTGGTTTCAAACTGAGTGTACGAGGACAGACTTGGCTAGGCAGTGTATAAAGAAAGTTTCTGGTGCATACTGAGTCCTAGTTCTTTGACCTAAAGGATGCAGTTATTTCAAAGACGGGGGAAAAAAAGCCTTTCCTATGCCTTTCTTGAGTGAAATTCTCTTGTCGATGGGCTACAGAACATCAGCAGGTCCACCAGAAAAGACTGCCCAGGGAAGTGGTCGAGTCACCATCCCTGGAGATATTTAGAGCTGTGTAGATGCAGCACTTGGGGACCTGGTTTATTGGCAGTGCTGGATTAATAGTTGGACTTGATGATCTCAGAGTATTATTTACTCAGAGGTCTTTTCTAACCTAAACAGTTCTGTGATTTAGTAACAGACATCTGGAGATGGGAAGAAAGCAAGGTAAATGCAGCTAAAAGGTATGAAAAAATTCAGCAGGCATACTACCACACAAAAACTCCCAGAACTCCAGCATGTTTATATTCCATGCAAAAAGCATAAAAACTGAATGTCCAGTTATTTCACAGCTCTGCTTACCTCTATTGCTAACAGAAATCTCATCAGTGTACATCGCAGACAACATCATCATGCTAATTTTTCACCAGTCCTTATTTTTTTAGCAGCAAACTCACACACATTTGTCGTAGGAACTTGCATCTGAATTTGCCAACAGTTTGGTGATTCTGATAGGCCAGGGGCTGCTGTCTTTGGTCAAGATACAATAACTACCAAAGTACAGCTGATCTCTTATTGCTGAGCGTGATTTAAAGGAAAACCTTTGAAAGAAGTATAACTGCCTGAATTACTACTCTTTTATATGTTTTTAAATGAGAATGTAAAGGCCAAGGGCATTTTTTCCCATTTAATACTATTAAATCCATCATTAAATCTCTCACTGAACACTGGGTGAATTTAATGGTGCCCTCAAGTGCCGATGCTGATGTTTGACTGTGTTAATATTGTTGTATATACAGATACAATAAATAACACTTAGCTAAGGTAGTGTTATCAACCTTATTGGGTATATCAATACAAATAGCTGCACTAATGAGATTAAGCATCAGAAACCAATGTGAATTGAGGCACTGAGGCTAAAATACAGATAGGAATTCAACACATTGAACCTATCAATAAAACCGAACAGACTCTACTAAAAGCTTTACTGCTAGTTGGCATTAAAGGATTAATTTGAAAGTACAGTTTTTATCTTTTCTCATCTCACTTTATCACATCCTCTGTCTTAAAACTCCTGTCTTTCTGGTGCACAAGTATTATGAGTGCTTCTCTTTGCTGAACAGTCTGCAAAACCCTTGGCAGGTCATGCTGCTTTGCCACGCTGTAACACAAGTTCCCTTTGGTTGATGTAATTCAGCACTGGGAATGGGCTGGGTTTGTACCACTGGTATTTTTTATGTCTGGTATTCTGAACACAGAGTTGCACTAGTTGTGTCACCTATAGATCACTGTTTCTTCTCTCCACATACATCCTTTGGATGTAGTTGCCTTGCCCATGCAGATTATTTTAAGCCACCTTAATTGCAGGATCCCCAAATGTTCATTATTATAGTACTCTTTTACCAGTGCAGAAATCTCCAGCTGACTCCATTGCATTGCATTGCATCCACTCCATATTTCCAATTCATGGTTTTATTGCTAGTAGGGAAAAAAGCTTTATGTTATGGTCTTCTGATGGGCTTCTATGTATGTTAAAGCTTTGAAGGATATATCCACTGCTTTGTTTTACTAAGAAACTCTTTCAAATTGAAAAAGAACTGACCTAAAGGACTAATTTTAATCAACAGGGGTGAAAACCTTGCTTGGGCAGGGAAGTCCCTGAAGGCTTAAGTGGATATTAATTGCTTCATAGGCATTATCTGAACCTTCTCATTTCAATGAATTGCAGTTTGATGCTTCTTATAAAGAGAAATCAAAAGAAATTAATGTTTGCTGCCATGAAACAACCTTTTGTGACTTTTAGTATTTTAAATTTCCAATGATAAGGCAGTTATTTCTGATTCCCTGCACTCTAAAACATAGGTAACATAATTAAATAGTGGTAATGATATGTCCTGTTTACTTTTTCTTTATATATTACTTTAATTTTTCCACGTGATTTCTATGAGGTTAAAAAAAAGGAAAACATATACATCCTCATTTTTTAAATGTCAGCAAAGGAATGTTAATTATATTGTAAAGTGGATAAGTAAGTCATGTAGTTAAGAGCTCAGAAATAAACAAGCATTTGTAACCATCATATTTCCTTGCATACCTCTATCATAATGTAGCCTATAATTTCATAATCACCTACTGTTTGCTGGCAAACATACTTAGGAATTTTTTAGAGAGTCATAAAAACTTTTGCTAGCATCATTTTTCATATCATTCTAGCTGTAAAACCAAGCTGTCTTTGTGGTGAGAGTCTGGTACAGCATCAGTAGAGAATACCTAGAAATGGTGAGGCAGCGTGACATGCTGTTCCACACAGGTTTTCTGTGCCCCATACACAGCCTTCAGCAGCTCAAGTTAAACAGTTAAAAACTGTTTCAAAGATCTGTTTGTTTTGCTTTCTAATAATTTAATGTGATTTTAAAAAAATTAGATAAATCTAAATGTATTTCATTCTAGTTAAAATGGCTTAAAAATCATTGGTTTTTTTTTTAATAGATGCAATTTTTTTATGCAGACAATGTCTACAATAATGCATAAGATACTGGTATTAATCTACTTTTTAATGGTGTAATGGATGAACCCAGAACATGCTTTCAGAGTAGATTTAAGTCTTCGATGTATATTTTCATACCTTGTACTATATTTTCCATCTGGAATCCATCTGGAAATATTGGCATTGTCATCCTTGGTGCCATTTATGTTGAGACAAGGGTTTTCTTAAGGGACTTTCTGACTCAAGGTTCTTTCAACCTTAGTTCCAATTTTATGAGTTGTAACTCAATAATATTATGGTACTTACAGAGATTACGGGGGTGCTGGGATACCTAATTCAGGTTTGCAGACTACCTTGCAAATGAAAGCCAGTGCGTATAATAAGCACGAAATACTGTTTCAGGGCTTAAAGCAGACAGAGCTGGACACAATAATAGCTTTGAGGAACACACTTAATATAAGCACTAGACAAATGTAAATTGCTACAGAATGGTCTCCTTCACTGCTCCATGGCTGTGTTTGCAGCTAGAGAGAAGCACACACACACACACAAAATGAGCTTTAACAAGAAATGCCAGATTGCCTAGGGACATCTGAGGCAAACAAAGGGGCTCTGCCTGCCTCTCACAGCATCGCAAAGGCCACCCCATGTGTTGCAGGGAGAAATGGTAAGTGCTGTTTCGTGCCCATGGAACCTGGAAAATAAGAAAGCTAAAACTTAAGGCATCAGCACTGGCTCCTGAGAACAGGATGGTGAGCAGACCTCCCAGCCAGGTGGGCTCCCTGCTTGTGCACAATGCCCTCCCAAGGACTCCCAACACCGTGCTGCTGGCAAGCCTAACAGTTCTCTACACAGCAACAAGGGACTAGCCTCCAGCCCTCTCCCCACTATTCTAGAGGATGGTCCAGATCTTAGATCCACTGATGTGTGCCCCATGCTATCTTTCTGCTGACCATAGCAGAGTGTTGGGCAAATGCCTCCATTGTGTTTATCCCCACACTCAAATCCCCAAGGTTTATTGTGGTGCATTGGGAGCTTATGAAATCAAAAGCAGCAGAGGACAACTATGGACCATAGGTTGCTGATACATAGGAAAATAAGAAAATTCTGTTTCTGTGTTTTCCAAAGCACAATGGGACATCCCTTTCTCACAGTCACTCCTTTTGTATTCAGTACGTAACATTCATGTGTGAATACAAATGGTTCACGTGTTTTCTTGACTTATAAAGGATGTATTGACAACCATAAATGCTGAGGATTTTGATGGACTGAAAAATAAACAAGAAGATCACACTTAGCTACATTTTAGGTGTGAGTCTGAATGGTGTATCTTTTCACCCAGAATGACTAGTGCTCTGACCTGTGTCTCGAGCCAGATAACTTCAGCCACCCTCCTCTGTCTTGAACCTATTCTCTTGTATTTGGCTGAAGTATATAATTCAGAAAAACATCCTTTATCTTATGACTTGAAGAGATGAAAATAGGCATTTCCACAGCACTGCATCCCCCCATTGAACCACCGGCTCATGAGCAGTTGTTCTTTTTTTCCTACCTTCACCTTGCCTTTTTGTTCTTCTATCCATTGGCTCACAATACAAGAAATATGTGCGTTGTAACCCTAATGACATTAGTGATTTTCATATTTTTCTATTATTGTGGATTGGCAACAGTTTCCACTGATTTTTTAAGTCATCTCTTGAGAATCATGTTGAAGGTGTTGAGTAGAGGTTCTGCCTTTCCATGGGACACTTGACAGTTAGCTACATATAGGTTTTCTAGAAGTCATGTTACAGGGGATTTTCCCCCATAAAGATGCTTACACAAATCAAGCATAGTGACTCTTAGTGTAGCAGAGCTGATTTCATCTGTGATCTTTTCTCTGTTCCTTTTTTTTTCCACTTCCTCAGAATTCCTAGCATTTCTGAAAGAAATATGTTCAAGGAAACAAGCTATTACAACATTGGCGTAACCAGTTCTGTTGTGCTACCATATTCAAATGCACCATAATGGATTGAGCTCTTTGGGCAAGAGTATGAGATGTGGGATGTTTGTTTTTATTTTCTGGTCCTCTGATGATCCTTAACACCTTTCTGGGTCCAGTGTCCCAGTCTATGGTATTCTTAATTTCTGGGCATGAACCTTTCTACGTTCAACTCTGTACACCCCTGTACCCTTAGCTGAACTAGTATCTGTTGGCTTCAGACATCACATTGTGCCATTGTGCTACTTCTGGAATACAAACCAGCAAGATTTAACATCTTTCTGTCAATTCAGATCTAGGAGGCACACGATGTAACCTTGAGAACAGATGGCTGAATTCACATACACTGAAGCACACAGTGCTACACTGATTTCTTAATCTCATTCAGAATAAATGACTTGTATATGAACAGATTCCCCAAGTTGTCAGAGCATCATAAACAAAATTGTTTGCTAATTGCAGTCAGCCACATCCATGCAAGGCTGTCCAGGAAGGATTTACAGGCTGCTTTGCCTTGCAGAACCTCTTTGTTTTATGGCAGGGAAAAGGGAAGGAGAGTCTCTGTCTTGATGCTCAGCTCTCCAGTCCAAGGCTCCAGCCTGGTGTAATTTTCACCTGTAAGTTGAATAGATTTAATTTAATTGCAATAAGAAACCACAAATCCAAAACCTCTTGGAACTGTACTTTCTAGAGCTACATTTGACAGTGTTTTAACTTCTAATACTTTAATTCTGACTTCTTTCTTTTTATGGATTTTTCTTACCCTCTCTATCATCTTTTCACACTGACCAAGTTTGTTGTAGTAGCACAGAACAGAAGCTTCCTTGCTTCTTGTTATGGTTGGCAGCCTTCACAGGTATGTTAGCCAAAATGCATTCTGGTAGCACTTTGAATTTTAACCCAGAGTACAAGGTATTTACTTCATATAGTGTCTGCCCATAACTTGTGCACAGAGCACACAGGCATCACTGTGTTACCCCTAAGTTCATGAAGGCTGACATGCTCAATCAGTCGGCTGAGCAAGCTGAGCTAGAACTACCAATTCATACCCACTGGTGAATCTCCACTGTGGATGCACAAAAGAGCTCTTTGAGTGAGCCCCCAAGTTTCCAGAAACCGAGTAAGTCTTTATGGTACCCCCAGTCCTCTTAAAATGGCTTCAGGGGTATGAAATTGGAACTAAGAACAAATTAGACCAAACCAATGATCTGTTATTTCATCTTCTGACCAGGGAGTGATCCAGGACCACTAATGTACCTATCACAAAGCTTCCAGCTTCCCACAACATAAGAAAATGGAAAAATTTGTCTAGTTTAAAAAAAAACTAGGTTTTTTCCCCCACAAAATTTGCTTCAATGACCTCCCTGCATTTAGCAGTGTATTTTTGTCTGAATTAAAAGAATGTTTATATTAGAACATTCCATGCATTTGTGGAAAAGATATTTCAGTATTGATAAATATTTACCATGATGGTGTTTCTATCTTCTCCAAACCGCAGATGTTTTCCTTACTAAATGTGCCTGGTTTTCAGCTCTGAGCATTTTTTTCTCTGTTTTTTTGTCTTTATTAATACAATCATCCATCAAAGCAAGAGTAAGAGACCCTGACCAGTGTCCTGGTATTTTTTTTCAATAGCCTTTGTTTAAACTTCTTGAAATGTTTCCAGAGCAATCCTGAGGCCACTACCATTGCCTAAGAATTAACATGCTTGTTATGGTCTCTGAAAATGTCAGCTATATGCACTTTTTCATTATTCTCTGAAATCATGCAGAGATCTGGACCTTGAAGTATCCTAGGTCTTTTCCTTTCTTCTTTTTCCTCCCCCCACTCCCAAGAGGCAGCGATTCATCTTCATTAGCCACTTCTGTTAGCTTGCTGCCAACTGAGACTAGAAAACTAGCTGCATCAGTCTTGCATGGCAATTCAGGAATTAGAATCCATAGTCCTTGGGTGCAGGAGGTTAATGCACTAATAAAGATTGTACCTTGATTAACCACATCATCTCAGCTTGCCCAAGCAAGGTTGGTTTTCAGACAGTTTGTTGTATCATATGGCTCAATGCATTCATGTAGAAACATAGTTTCTTAGCTAGGAAGAGATTTTTCATCTTTGTGACTAAAGGAGAAATTTTATCCTTTTTTTTTTTTTCATTTCAGTGAAGAATATTTTTTTTTTAAATTAAGGAAATCATCTAACTGCTGTTCTGTGATTTAGCTGTAAAAGAACACCCTCCTTTCCTAATAAGGAGGGGGAGGGAGGTTTGTCCTAAACTCTGATATGAGAGAGCATGACATGGGTTATAAGCTAATTAACTTGTTTTTAGAACGAAACCACATTTCTTTTAGATATCCATAAATTCTTCCAGACTTACAGGCTCATTTATTCCCCCCTAAAATGAATAAAAATTTGCAAGCCTCTATGTTAAAGAATTATAATCATAGAAATGAAGGACCTAAATAAGTCAGTTTGATAAGTAAGCAGCTGTAGCCTTCTTTTACATTTATCTGTCCTAGATTGCTGAACCTTGACTAAGTGTTGCAGGTTATTTTCAGGATGGTTCCACTAAAGCAGAGATAACATATTCCAAACAGAAACTTATTCCAATGGCATTTCTGATTTGCTGTAGGGTGAATTGATCCGCAGATCACGTTGCAAATGCTCATGATTTGGAATGGTTTAGTTCTGTAGATACCAAATATCTGGAGATTTAATGCTGAACACATTCTTTAGTGCTGCAGTCTGCAAAATCTCTTGCCTTCTCCCTTTTCCCGGGCCTAATTTCTCTTTTTTCCTTTCCTTCTTCCCAGCTCACAGGCATGGACGTGCTCACACACACACAGAGAGGCACACACACAGACACACACACTCACAAGTCCTGTTCCTATCAAGCAGTTTCTGCTGATGACCATCTGTGCACGTCTGAAGACCCAAGCACAGCAAAAATGACACAGTCACAAGCTACACAATTACCTTTATTTCTTTGTTTAGACCAAAAATAGAAATATTCCATGACAAGCACTTGCCCCTGGATTGTCATGTATCTTTGGACATTATACCAATGAAGCCTAATGAAAAGAATTCATATTACAGAAAGCAACGGAGCATTTGGAGAATCTTGGGACTGGTGCCAAAGTGGAAATGTGGTAGAATGTGTTTGCAGCAGATTGCTATGAAAAAAGTGGCTCCTTGAAATCATTTTAGCAGGAGTAGGAGAGACAGAAGAACTGCTGACTGAGGTTCAGTGCTGAACAGGCACCCAGCTCAGTGCCCTTACTGCAATTTCAGCACCATGATAGGGAGCTCACCGTAGTTCCCTTATTTCATCCTTCAGTTAGTGGGTGAAACCATGTGTGCTGCTTATCTCAAGTTTAGAAAGCATTTTGCATCACACATAACAATACTAACTATAGATTAAAACCCACCCAAATGAGTGGAGAGAAAGTAAGTAAAAAAGAAAACAACAGAAGCTGGAAAATTGCAAGGTATTTTGTCAGGTGGCGATGGTTCTGACTAACATTATCAAAATGATAATGACCAGTAAGAGATGCGCATATGGAAAACAGAAAATTATCAATTGCTTAAAGGAAACTATGGGGCTGATGAGGAAGTAGAAAAAGAGTTTTAAGTATGGATAAGTGACATCATAAAGAAAGAAGATGAAACAGCTTTATCTTTCCATTTTATAGGTACATACTGGAGGTTTGGGTTAGAAAAGTTGCAGCAGTAACAGATACTACAGGAACCAATTTTGAAAAAAAGAAAATTGGCTTTTCACATGATAGGAACCTTGCCACAGTGAAATACTGTCAGCTTCAACACAGTCTCCAAATGTTTCAGTGTCTGACTCTTTGCTCTGGATATTTGACACTAAAATCATAGCCATGTTGTCAGCTAGTGGCAAGGTAGCTTCATTGAAAGGGATATTTGCCAACTGACACCAGTTAAAAAGAAAGACTCGTTTAAAAAAAAAAAAAAAAGATAATATTGTGAAGACAGAAGAGTAAATAGATTAGAGGTTCTCAGACTGTGTCTTGTGGTGACTTGCTAAAGGGTCTTGTAAAGCTCTGCATTAGTTTCGCATGGCCTTGACTTCCAACTGAATAAATATATCTAATGCTTCCCTAAAAGCTGCATTTCACTGTAGGTAACTACAAAGACAGATCCTCTCCAGTCCCCCTGAGCCAACCAGCAAGACTATTTGCAAAGGAAAATTGTGTCTCACGAATCTCCTGTAATTCCTGTGACATGTCAGTAAAGCAGTGGATGAAGTTGAGTCAGCTAAAATAACTTTCAAAAGGTGTTTGACAGGGTCCTTCATGAGGTGCCACAAATATTTCTTAAACCATCATGTGTAGAGAGACAAAATATTATGAATCAAAAATCAGTTAGGTGAGCACAAGCAGAGAGGAGGATTAAAGAGTCAGTTTTTCTAATGATCCAATAATAAATTCTGGTTTTGGCACCGAGTGAACAGCAAGATTATACATGTGGTAAAACTTTAAATCTAGATGATCCCCATCTCCTACTTGTTGTCAATTACGATTTTTCTGAATCACTTCAACCATTCCCGGTATCATGTGCCACACAGCAAGACTGATGACACTAGATAAATAGCATTGCCTTAAATCTAGAGTGAATACTATTATTTACCTCTGCATGGTACTTTTCCTGAAAATTTATCTACAAGCTAGGGTTAAAAGCTCCAAACAAAATACTGCCAAGCAGTCATTAATCCCCAAGAAATGTCTGGTTACTTAATTGTTGCTGCAGAAACTGAAGTTGGAGCAAGGATATGCAATACTATAGATTTCTTTATTTGTAGGTTTTCCCTTCAGTGAGAAGAAAAGCCAAGTTGGCATGTTGAGTAAGATTAACTAGGCTTGGACCTTTATAGCTTGTAAAACTGAACATTTATGTATGACTGCTGAAAACTGATTTACTACAGGTAGAGACTAGTAGAGTTGCAGAGTTGTAGAGTTACAGTATGCCTGTAGTGAGACGTGCCATCATCACCAGCACCACAAAGATGCCAGTGCAAAACAACATTGCTGCAACCCTCACAAGGAGAAATATGTGTTACAAAAAAAAGACAGGACTTGTGTATCAGGCTGCAGGAGGAGGAGGGCAGTCATTGTCATCTCAAACAAGTTGTCTTCCAATTGGGCAGGACGTATTGTTATCCACATATATTTTTCAGCAGTCTGGTCAGAGCTTCCTTCTTTGATCTATAAGTCTTTATTTTCCCCACTTCTGGACCCCAAATGTCTTCTCAGTACTTTCTTTAGTTGACATTGTTCAGGACTTTACAATTAAGTTAATCAAGTTTGAAGAAGACTATAAATTGCTTTTAAATTGGACCATTATCTTGTAGTGGCTGGAACATTTTCTGTTGCCAGGTTTTTCTGACTTATTTTTTGTTTGATTTATGCTTAAAAAACTCTGCTTTTTTTCTCCTTTTTTTTTCAAAAACCTTTTGTGTCAATCAATGTTCTAACACCGATTTGAAGGTGCTAAGGCTCTTAAATATATTTAAATTTTCATCAGTCCTTTTCAAACAGTTTTCAGTCCAGCAGGTGCTTTATGCCAGTACTGCCAATCCCTAACTCCAAAGACAGGCAATTTTCCTGAGAAGAGAAGATGTGCATGAAAGTTCGTCTTACAATAAAAGTTGAGTCCTTTCTGTTTAGTTAGTTAAATAGCTGCCATTTAGGCTTGCATTTTCAGACACTTCACACCACGTACCAAAAAAAAAGATCTCGATATAATCATATGTCCCTACTAGTGCTTTGAATCTGTCTCAAATTTTTCAGATAGAGTCTAAAATCCTGAGATTTGGCACACTTGAACATATTCTGGATTTGTTTCTGCTTGATCTTGCAAAGTGTTGACATTTTCTGGACACCTAAATCTTTTCTCCTGATTTTTGAGGCTCTGTTCTTGGCAGCCAGAAGGAGACTCCGCATATAGTTTAATGTTTCTATTTTCAAAAAGATATTATACTACATTTAAATCTTACCACTCCTCAGTGCTGACAGCCTGTTGTTTGGGACACTTTTCATGGCGGCTTTCTGATTATTTTTTCCTAATTTTATTTAATTTTATAGTTGTCTGAATTTCAAAGGGTAGAGATAAATAAACAGTATGATCACAACTCAATGTATTATCCTAGTAAATACACATCCAGATATTCATGATAATGGCAATTATTAACCCTGGCAGATATCAGTGGTCTTACTAAATCTTTGT
The DNA here is from genome assembly GCA_013398275.1 of Promerops cafer. Lineage (NCBI taxonomy): Eukaryota > Metazoa > Chordata > Aves > Passeriformes > Nectariniidae > Promerops > Promerops cafer. Next base: position 462,260 of record VZSE01015165.1, read on the forward strand.
GTCAGGAAGGGTAACATTAAATTTAAATTATGTAGAAAGTTTTATTATATACCACAACTAAAAGTAAAAAAAGGAGAAGAGAAACTAGTTGGGGGAAAAAAAAAAAAGAAAAAAAAAAAGACCATTAAGGCTATTTTTCATTGAAGTGTGGATGAGAAATAATGTTGGAGAAAAGAAGAAATGAAAGATTTTGACATGTCAAAAAAAAGGTCACCCTTATTTTTAATCAACCCTCTGGTCCTTTCCGTGGATGAAGGCATCATTGTCAGACTCGGGCAGGCAAGGTGGGAGGAAAGAGCTCTGCTGCCGTAACAGATTGGTTTGTGCTGGCACAGAGCAGACTCCTCGGGAGATGTTTCCCTGAAGGTGACAGTGGGGTCACCAGCTGTATAACCTGGAAGAACTGCTTCTTGAGCAAATGGCAATCACAAGCACTGAACAGGATATTTCACGAGCAGGATAACTTTAGGTCAAAGGCACCAGATGTTCCCAGTCTGGCTGCCCCCATTGACAGAGATAACATAAAGCATTGCCCTTTGGAAGAAAGGGACACTTAGTCATTCCCATGTGTTCTTTTGGGCTCAGCACCTTAACTTGTAGGGAAAAACACTTTCATTGGGAACAGGGTTTTAGCAGTGGAGACACTGCTAGTCTATGTATGCAACATCACATTTCCCACAAAATAAATGGTCCTCTGAGGGTGTCATGGTTTGACGCTGGCCCAATGCCAGTGCCCCCGTGAAAATATATTTTCTTCAACCAACTGCTGTGAGATGCGACCAGGAACAGAGCAGAGCAGGCTCAAGCTTAGAAAGAGAGGGAAAAAAACTTTATTAACCTACACTAAAATAACAGAAACAGACAGGAAACAGAATGAAAACCTTCTAAACATTCCTCCTGCTACCACCCAATTTCCACCAAACCACAGTGAGACAAAACCTTGGAAGCCTTATTAAGTTACCCCCACTCAGATAATCAATTCTTAGTCCACCAGGGGAGAGAGGAGTCTCTCTTGTACCATGGCCCTCCCCACGAAACACAGTTGAAACTTCCCATATTTCCATGTACAGTGCTCTCACCACTGTCCATGGACCGAAATTGCTCATAGGGTTCTTCAGGGATGCTTTGCCAAGTGCCAAAAACCAACCATTTCCCATTTTTGGGGTCAACAGTCCCCCCCATTTTCTCATCCCCTGGGGCTGAGGGTATTCTCATTTTTGGGACAACAGTGCCCCCCATTTTCTCATCCCCTGGGGCCGAGGGTCTTGAGAACATAACTCTTCTTCTGCCTGAAGACAGAGGACACCACCACACCCTCTTCATCTTCCTCTGTTCACTCCTTTATATGGTGTCATTACTGCAGGTTAATCTCTTGGCTCAAGCCATTGCATCCCCTAAATGCAGTTTCAGGTATTACAGGCTACTTGGTTCAGTCTATGGCTATACAAGAAAAGTCCAGCCAAAAGCCACTCCATCATCTCCTCCCACCTCGGATTCTTCCCATCTTCCTCTAACATCTCAGGTCCCAGACTGTCTCTCTTTTCTCTCAAACCACCAGCCAGGAGGATAATGTTTCACAAAGTTTCCTTCACCCAGGAAAGGGTTAAAAGTCCGAGCTCCGCTGCCCTCAGGAGACTGAAATCTCACGGTGGCACTCCCACATGCTGGGCACCTTCCCCCGCCCTCCGCCTCCTCTGCTGGCACAGAATCTCTCTCTCTCTCTTCCTCTGGTGGGGGGGGAACAAAAGACATCTCGGTGTCTCTCCACCCCTCCATCCTGCAGGAGCTGGCCCGGTTCCATTCCCTTCCACCCTCTCTCTCTCTTCGGGGCTCCGGCCTACCTCAGCCTGGGCCTCCATGGCTCCCCTCGCCCACCCAGCCTGTGGCTGGGCAGAGGAGGAGATGTGCACTCTCCCTCGGCTGGAGCAAAAGAGAAAGAACTTTGGGAATTCTCTGCTTTTAACCCCGTGTGTTCTCAGAGGTGACTCACGTCTTCAGTGGTCACACCAGGTGTCAATATTCAAATCTGACCATTGATTGGTTTGACTATAACTTCCCAAAAAACTCAATTCCTCTCAAACTGAGACAGAGGGAAAAGCAAGAAAAGTAGGTGTGAAGGTGGTACTCTTTTAGATAACAGATTTAGGGTTAAATATCCACATTGCAAATCTCCTTTTTGTCAATTTATACTCATACACCTTTACTGTTAGAATATTTCTTAATACATGATTCTTTAATCTTTTGCAAACAGTAGCACATGTGCCAGATACTTGCAGAAAACAGCAATCTGATTGCCTATGTTTTTTGCTGCCTGAGTTTTAAGAAGTTACTGTATATTAAAAATTGCTATATACTGTTATTGCTGGCACTTATCAGATAAGGAAGTCGTAAGATGAATGATCTACCTCAAAGAAGTGAAAAGCAAAGCAATTCTGATACTGAAACTGCAAACCAGATGATGCTGTGATTAGAGGCACGCACATAGATTACAGAAGTATAATAAATCATGTAACTTTTTAGCCTCAAATAAAATAAAAGAATGCAATTTTTATTAGGAAATAAACTGTTTATCAAGAATGCTTTAAAGGTGACATTTATTGCTAATAAACTGTGTTGAAAGGGCTGGTCCTTTCATTGGCAGAACAGCCAGAGACTTTCCACTATGTAAAAAATGCAGCAGCTCATTCCATGCTGGGTCAGGAAGCAGTTCCGTCAGCACTAATGAAGGATGGGCAAGAGACTCACACACACTTTTTTCCAAACAAGAACATTTCTTTTCTCTTTAAAAAGGAATGAGTCATGGAAATATAACTCCAGTATTATTTTGGGAGATTGTGGATCTCTGCATGGCTCCTTGGAATATCACTGAGAAGCAATTCCACAGACAGTTAATGGTAGCAAAACCCAGCAAAGCATCTGCCAGACAGACTCTTGAGAGTATCAGCAATCCCCCTGCTTAAGGCAGGATGTTATTTGCTCTTCAGTTCTTCTAACGTATGGGCCAACTTTCAGGGTTGTCACACTTGGCACTATTTCTCATATTAATTCTTTTAAGTTACTGTGGACCAAATACTGTGGCTGTTGGTCCTGAACATGCCAAAAAAACCATGTCCATCCCTTAAGATCCTGCACTAGAGAGAAACAAACTTCTTGTCTGAAGTGTTTCATTTATCTCTTCCCAAAAGCAGCCTTGCTTTGGAGACCAACTCATTCAGACTTGAATCATAACAGTATTGTGTGTGTGCCTACCTTCTACCTGGAGCTGTGTAAATGATGACTACATAAAAGTCAGGTCAAGCTACATCTGTCTCTTAGGTGTGAAAAAATGTCCCTCAAGACAAAACAGGGAGGAAAGAAAGGTGGAGCGCAGCACACCTCATTTGGGGCTAGCCAAATATCTGTGTCCTGCAAGGCACAAACACGTTGGAGTTAGGAACTTACTCAACTCCTTTACAATGATAAAGGCAATTTTAGGAATTAACTGTTAGCAAGTGGTAAGCATTTACCATTCTGACCTTGTCTGTGAAATCTGTTTTGTGATTAGTCCACAGTGTGTACCCCAGTACTTGGTCACGAATTGAAATTTATATTCCCATCTACAAAAAAATGCTCTTCTGTTAGTCTCACCAGCCCGAATACATTGTGTGATTAAAATGTATTTGCAGATTGTCAGAAAAATCAAACTTTTTGCACTTAAGATGTATTATCATTCAGGAAAATGAGATGGTGCTTAGGAACTTCTCTCAAGAGTCTGTATGAAGGTCATGTTTTGTCTAGATTGTGTGAAAACTGGGCGTTTCCTAGAAGCTGCAGTAACTTAAATATTCCACTGCCCAGGTACTCTTGCTACTGATATGCTATCATTGTCTCCTTTTCTACTGACTTTCTAAATGCAATTTGCTGAACAATATTGTTTTTCAGGAGATGACCCATTCATGGCCTCCACCACTGTCAGCTATTCACACACCAGGAAAGGCAGAACAAAGCAAGTTTCCCTTCCCAAACAAGGTAAGACATTTAGCATCATGTCGAAACATTCCTCCTGCACCTCACAATATGTCCTACACAAGCCCTGACTAAGTGAGTGAGGTCTCTGGGCTGAGGTTAATGCCATGGTGATGATCTTCTTCATTTGTGTATGCCAGTATTCCCTGTCTTTTCCCTTCTTACAGCCTCAGCAGGGCTACACAGTTTGCATCTCTTGGCAGCAGAATTGATGGTGATGTGGGGTCACAGGTTCCTCATGGCAAGGCAAAACCACAGGTATCTCTGGTGGGATGTCCAGATGGGGTGGCTTCTGCTGAGGCTCCTGACTGATACCTTAGGGCACAGGCAGCAGTGGAAAGTCAGGGAGCTCCTCCTTGCATCCATTGCCCCTGTGTCATTTGGCTTCACCAGCTGAGACTTTTGTTGAAACCTTTGAGGTCTGAGGAGGCCTTCACTAATACAGGCCATAGTTGTGCCTGAGGACTGGCCATATATCTTCTGCCACCAGCCTGGCTTCAAAGCAGCAGCTTTGCTAAGGAGGCAGTCAGCCTAGTGCCATGATGCCCAGAGGGGCCACAGAAGCATTTGATCCCCCAAGAGACCAGAGGCTCTAGTCCTGCTGATGCTCCCTTCAAACCAGCCCCACTGGTTATGTGTATCAGTTGATACTGATATGTGTCCAGGGAAGGATGCAGTGCAGCGTGGTAAAGCTCATCAGCACAAGCTTGGGGAAACCACATTATTTATACATGGTAAGTCAGGAGGGAATGAAATCAGCTATCTTGTGCAAGAGCCAATAAATTTCACATTGTATCACCATATACTGGGTAGATGTCACAAGCATATTTCATGCAGCGCTCAAGCTTGAAAGATGGTATTGGTGCTGTTTATAGTCTTTCTCCTGTTAAAGCAAACTCGTTTGGCAACTTTTAAGTCCATTCTGCAAAATTTAGTTCAGGGAATAATTATAAATACAGAGCCAAGAAAACTTCATTTGCCTACAGTAAAACAGCTTTTCTGTGGATGAGAGTGTTATGATTTTGAAGTATCAGGGGTGTAAACCAAGACATCACTGGCATGTTATTAAAGAAAAAGAAGGAAATAACTCACTATTTGCTTGTTGAAGGCAGACAAATGACTGAAGATGGTAGGTGAACTAGAGGCTTGTCAGGTTAGAGTAACTCCTGCAGAAGAGAGGTGGATCAGCAGCTTACAAGCAGGTGGAGTGCCTGATAGGGATAACAAAGTGAAGTGGTGCTTGCAGTGCTGCAGTTTCTGCCACAATTATCACCACACGATGTGTTTGCGAGGCACATGTGCAGATGTGCACTGGCAAGGCATGCACCTGTCAGTGGATCTGTGTGGCCATCGTGCATCCACTTCCTCACAACTAAATGTATTGTGATAAATATAGGAGTAGGAGAACCACAGAGCAGAGAGCAAAGATATGTGAATAATGGTTGATATTGACTTTCTCATCTTCTCTCTGCCTGTTCATCCACCTCTCTGGGAAATTTTCTATTATTTTGAATTGCAGAGCCATTTCAGAGATCTACCATTCATTTTTAAAGATCTTTTTCTGGGTGGTTTCCTTTTCTCTTGCCAAAGTAGAATTTCTATTTTTTCTAAGCTTAGGATGGACAAGATTTCTTTTTGTGATACATGAGTATACTTTCGTACATCTAGTAACATCACAACTGTATTGTGGCCTGGGTGGTCTGCATGGCCAGAAATTAGAGTGCTTTGTGTGAGATGGGAAAGAAGTACCTTTAAAAACTCACCAGAGTCCTGGAAAAATCCTGTATTACTTGCCATAAATTATGTTAATTTTAGACACCACTTCTATTTTAAAATATTTAAAAATAATTAAAAGCTATTCTGTGGCTTAATCTGGTACTCTCTACAGTTACAGACTTTAGAAAGCATCTGCTTTTCAGGCTCCAAAATGCAAAAAATGGTTTCCTAACTTTTCAAACATGTTTTTCAAACCCTCCTAAGTTAGCTATTGCTTTTCACAAAGGATGGTGTAAAATCTTCATTGGACCTCATAGGGGATGTCTCCATAGCTCTTAGAAAGCTTTCCCACAGGTAAACTACGTAGCTGTCCCTACTTTTTAAAACCTGAGGGCTGCACCAAACTTTTGTGGATTGCAGATTATTAAGATAATTGGGCCTGTCAGTTAAGTAGTGACCAAGGCCAATAAAGAGACTGAAAGGCTAAAATCAGGGCAACAGCTTCATCTCTTAGTTCCAAGTCATGCATGGTACCATGATTTCCTTTTGTCTCAATGGCAGTGTTGAGACATCAATTCATTTGCAAAGACTCTTCCAGCAAGAGAAGCAAGTAGGCTGCACTCACTTTTAACAAAAGACAGATCCCAAACATAAAAACAATCATCATTTTGGAAATGGAAAAAAGAGAAGCTTGTAATACTTCTGCCCTGTTATAAGGATGCAAATCATAGCTACTTTTCTGTCTGTAAAAACTGAGTGTCAGCATCATTAGTTCGCATTCAGGCCACACTGCTTTTAACCTGCAATTCAAGTAATTAGCGATCTGACAGCTTGAAACTTGAAGTTTATTAATTAGGCTATTAAAGTTGCAAAGGCCACAGCAACTGTAGCTAGAGTGGTTTTGAAATCAGTCTAGTAATAAAAGCTAAATATCTGAGATTTATATATCACAAATAGAATTTGAAACTGTGCATGCAGATGTATCAATCAATATAACTAAATGCTCATTTGATGGAGGGGATGGATGTGCATCTGCTGTACTTCTATATGAAATCAGGCCTCATTAACATGAGAGGTTTGCATTGATTCACAAGAATGGGAGGAGAGTCTGGGTCAGGTTTGACACATGTGGCAGTGCCCAGTATGTTTCCAAGTACTATGCTGCTGGAGGAGCGCCACTAGAGACCTGTCCTTTATGTAATGGAAGGCATAAAGTTCCATTTCATCCTTAACTTTGAATTTTCTTTCTCTCTGGTATTAATTTGTACTCTTGAATTTACTAGGAAGGGGTAATGACAGTCTCTCTATTTCTTGTTTTTCAAAGCTTAAGGATAAATGATTGAATGTGTGATGTGACAGTCTGTGTATGCTTTCCTTTCTCCTATCTCTGCCACTTTGTAATGTACAAATGATCAGGCATTTCTTGATTCTAATTTTATTAAAAGCATCTTAATAAATAAACTTTAAATGAATAATTAAATTTGTAAATAAGAGCTCACTTGATGCTTGTGTGGATGAGTTTTCATGTTCAAGCATTAATTCTCTTGTGCAAAAAAAAAATGCTGTAAATTCTGCTGCCTGCTTTTCTCTCTTTCTTCATTTTTACTGTGATTTCTTGTCTTGATTGTTTGATCAGGTGTTTGATTTCTGGTTACGTATATGTGGTATTATGGGATCAGCCATCATTTTGTTACTTGAGAATTAATTTAGCCACTCCAGGGGAACTGGTTTCTTGTCACAAAGCTATTGGGTGATTATTCTCAGCAGATGCTAAGTTATCATAGTGATGTTGTTATTTACAAGTGCAATTCATTTGCTTTTTCCTTTCTTGTTGATTTTAACAAGCTGGAGAAAATACACTAGACAATAATCTTCAGAAATGAAGGCTTCACCTTTTTTTTTTAAAGTTACATTCTTTTTTTCCTCCATTTGTGGGAACATTCTATATTTCTCTATGAGGTATTTTTACTAGCCTTTGGCAGAGGCAAGATACTGTGCTCAGCTGAGGTTAATGAAAAGGTAAAAGAGCGAGCAAGATCCTTGTTTAGAAATCTCAAACACGTTTACAAATACAAGGATATTTCCCTCAAAATGATTGTATTTCCCTGAACTTCTCCAGGTGCATAAATTCTCTGTTTTGGAAACTGAACATGTTCTAAAAGCCTACTTTTATTAGGAGGGTGGTTGGCTACAAGAATAGCATTTAAATTCAAGTGTACATACCACTACATCACCGCTGCAAGCTGATCTTGACTTTTTAAGATTACATTCAGTCACTAGAAGGAAAACAGGCTTTAATCTCTCTTCATCAGAAACATTCACAAAAAGCTGATGCAATTTGTCAAAAGTGCACAATTTCAAATTACTGAGAAATTATTCTTGGCATGTGAAACATGGTACAGGTCTTTTCATATTGCAGTAGGAGGTAGGAACTCTTGGGGCTTGCCCAAAAATTTGATGGCTCACATTACAGGTATGCAGGATGGAAGTGAGTTGCAGATATGTATTATGGTGTTAAAATTACAGATCAAAGCCATGCGGTCTGGGCAGAGCAAAATGTGCATATCGAGGGATTCTGATCAGCTGAGCCCTCAAGATGCCAGGGCCTGCTGCCCAGCCAGCCTCTGTCTAGAGGGCCCAAGAAGCTCTTGGGTCCCCAGGCCCCTGAGGAATTCTCCTGAGTGATGCAGCAGCACAATCTCAGCCCAGCCAAGTCAGAGCATCCTTGACTCTCTGGGGACCTGCAGTTCCTCTCCCCATGAGCTGTGCGTTTGGCTCATCCCTCTGCCCCTGTGGACCAGGGATCTGGTCCAGCGCCCAGTTCCTCACCAAAAATGACTGCATGTGTTCCTGTGGGTGCCTGGCCTCTCTGAGCAGTCTTAACTGCAGCTGTTAACTGCAGCATGGATATGAGCTGGTATTCCTCTGTGTGTGTCTGGGTTATTCAGAAGCACAGTCACATACAGGATACTTTTCCTGCTGCCATCCATAGCAAAGTATTATTTTTTCTCCTTGATTTAATTATCTTTTTGTTATGGTTTACATTTTTATTTACTGGCTTTTTTTAATATATATTTTTATGAATGCAAACAAATTCTGTGAGTAAAACACAGTGAGGTAACATTTGCACTTGAGGGAAAAGTGGTCTGATTTATTGCACCACATTCACAGATATTGCTGTTGTCATACAAGGTCGACCTTGTAATCTCAGGGACCCAGAACTAGTCTGTATTTTCATTCTCTGATGCTGTCAATGTCAACATGTGAAAAGAAAAGACCAGCTGTGCTACTACCTCAGGAATCCAATGGTCCATGAAACAATATTGGCCTTCCCTCTGTCTTCTCATCTGAACTTGTAGAAGATAATAGACGAGTTTTGGCTGATCAATACATGAATAGTGAGCAGGAGAGTTGTAATAGCGATACAAGGAATTGCACCATTAAAGGGTTGTTGTGAAATAAGTTTACAAGCCTAATAATTAATGGGTTTTCCAATAAATATTGGACTTATTCTTGTAAATGAAAATTACTTTGAAACCAAATGAACAATCATCAGTGCTGTTTGTACTGTTAAGGTAATGTCCAAGTAAGTATTGCAGCGAAAAAAATGCTGAAAAAATAATACACCTTCCCTTTTTTCTGTTATTACCATAGGAGTCACAACAGGGATCTACAGGACACAGCAATACAAGTAAGTACCAACTCATTTTCTGGCTTCATTGGGTGGAGGCATAGACAATGACTTTGAAAAAGAAGTGACTGATGAAGTAAGTGAAGGATCAGTGGCAGACTGGGGCAGCACAAAGCCTCAGCAGTCAGAACTCACCTATGGACAAATATGGAGAACTGAACTGAAGAGTGACCATCAAAATGTCAGCTCTTTGGTGGTCTGGGAAGAACAAAAAGTTTTCATTTCATTATGGCTGTTCCGTTATGTAAATGATAAAGACTGAAAGAGCAAAAGAGTGGTTTTTTTGGAAAGCCAGAAAAGAGCTGACCTACTTGCACAGTCAGATCCAGACTGCCAGAAAATTATGCAAGAAAAATTGTAATCATTTCTTTTTCATATGCAATGGTATGTTTTGTGGCCATTGTACAGTGATAAACTACATAAATCTTGCCAAACTAACACTAGATAACATTTCAAAGACCCTATGGCCACGGGTCTTTTTGGCTAGCAGTGTGGGTAGGGGAGTGATGGGTGCTTATGTAGCTCCTGCTCAGAGCTTTCCAGTGGACTCCAGTTTACAAGTCATGGTGCAGATCACTAGCACTTTAATTGCATTTAGCTATGGTAAAAAACTTAGCATCTGTATTGAACAGGAAGATTGTTCTGCAAAACAAAATATTAATCCTCTCCCTTGACACCTCTGATGGTTGTTGATGTTGTCTTGCATATTAAAAATACATTATTCTATCCTGCTTTCCACATAAAATCATCACATCCAAAAGAATTATTTTGCTAGCTTCCTGACCTGTCAGCCAACACAGAGCCCTGTTTGCAAATTGCAGGGCTGTGACTGAAGGTGAAAAATGCCCTGAGCTCATAGATAGGGCTTTGAAAGGGTCTGCTCACCCACTGTGTGAGGGAAAAGACATCCAGAGAGACAAGGCTGGGAGATACAGGCTTTTAAAATGGTGTGGCTCTTCACTGGGGAAAGGTCATCATGAGGAAGACAATGTTGTGAAGAATCATGCAGTGGTGTCACTTAATTGCTGGCATTGGTTTGATATTGCTGCAAGTACCAGCACTTAGGAAATAATAAAAGGCAAAGGGTATGAGGTTCTGTCAGAAAATAATGAATACAGTAACGAAAGAAGCAGGAAAGAACCATAATAGAGAGGGCTATGCAAACACAGACAGAGGCACAAGCATGACAAACACACCGACTGAGCTGAGGGCCTTGCAATGACATCAGAGGCCACAGTATTTGGCCAGTTTTGGTCCTAGCTGAGTATTTCTTTCTTGCAACACTTGAGTAAAATAGGTTGTTCTGCAGATTTAATGAAACCTGCATTCCTGTGTATTACCAAATTGATCCTATGAACTTACAACTTTTCCCTGCTTCTTACTCCTGTGGTCTCCGACCCCACTTCACTTCCTATTCCCCCCTTCCTCCCACACCCCAATACCTCCAGTTTCTCCTCTCCTCATTCATCCTGCTCAGTAAATCTGCAGCTGGGCAGAAGCTACACTTGGTACTGCCTAGCTGATGGCAACCAAAGCGGAGAACAGTTGGACCCATGCAGAAATAATTTCTTCATTGGTGGCAAAAGTTAGGGTCACTGTCGGACGCCTAGACACTTTTTCTAACATCACAGAGAGAGTTTGACTACCTCTGAGAGCTGTATCCATGAGAATTCCTGTTGAGGAATTCCTGCTGGAATAAGATATCAGATAAAACACAGAATGAGACACAGACTTTACCAGTCCTGTATGTCAAACTCAAAGGAAATTTGGGAAAAAATTATTCAGATGTCTGGTGGGTTGACCCTGACTGGACACTATGTGCCCACCAAAGCTACTCTCTTACTCTCCTGGACACAGGAGAGAAAATACAACAAAAGGATCATTGGTGGAGATAAAACCAGGGAGATATCACTCATCAGTTACTGTCATGGGCAAAACAGACTCAACTTGAGAAAATAAATTTAACTTATTACTAACCAAATCAGAGCAGACAATTAGAAATAAAATCAGATCTTAAAAGCACCTTCACCTCACCCATCTCTTCATCCTGGGCTCAACTTCACTCCCAAATTCTCTACCTCCTCCCCACCAGCAGTGCAGGGGACCAAGGAATGGGGGCTGCAGTCAGGTAATCAAATCACACCTTGTCTCTGACACTCCTTCCTCTTCAGGGAGGGGACTCCTCACACTCTTCCCTGCTCTGGTGTGTGGTCCCTCCCACAGGAGACAGGCCTTCATGAACTTCTCATGAGCCCTTCCCACAGGCTTTGGTTCCTTATAAACTGCTCCAGCCAGCATGGGTCCCTTCCTTAGGAACAGGCTGCTCCAGCATGGGTCCCACACAGAGTCATAGGTCCTGTCAGCAAACCTGCTCCAGTGTGGGCTTCTCTCTGCATGGGCCTCCAGGTCCTGCCAGGAAATACTAGCAAATTACTCTGTGAGAAAGAACTCTAATGGTCAATGTATTGTGTTATCCAAATGCACATCTTCAGAGTCCCAGTTAGCTGGTTTTTCCTATTGCACCCTGACTTCTTTGGAGTGGCTCTTGAGCCTGTCATTTGCAATGGTTTCACTGCAGCTGCCAACATTGTCTTTCTCATGGACAGCGTTTGCATTTCTGTCATCCTTCCTCCACAAGGAAATCAAAGCATTTAAAAACTCATAATGGCTGAAATTATACTATTCCATCACAATAAATATCATTTATCATTTATCCCTGTTACCCAGAAAGGGAGACTTAATGTGGTTGATTGATTCACCAAAATTCCAACTAAGAGAACTCCTTTTCTGGCCACCCACTATTCAACAGGGGAAATCCTACAAAAGTTCATTTGAAATTTATTTTGAAATTTGAGAAATCTGGACACATCTTCTGCTTGTATCTAAAAAGGTTGGGTAAGAAGTTGCATGAGATGAAGCAGAAACTAGCAAAGACCTCCCAGTTCTGTGGCTAAGGAACTGACTGTTTCCACTGTGTTTTCTGCATACACCCACTGACACACACACACCTGTTTCAGGAGACATACACAGTGCTTAGCATTGTAAACAAAGTGTGCTAGCAGCAATCTCATAACAAGGTGGGTAGCATGTTCTTTGTTAATTCCAAAAAGGCTAAGAAAAACAAAGGTTGGCACAAATTTACCCATAAGAAGCAGTCAAAACTAGAAAAGATTTAGCAGTTCAGCAAATGCCAGCCTCCCACAATGGTACCTGCATGCATTTGACAGGTTACATGAAAAAATCAAAAGCAAATCTTAATTTGGCCACAAGTGAGTGTAAAAAAGTCAAGTTATTGTAACAGGTAATTACCTTTTACATACCCTTATCCAAAAATATTATCTGTACCGTATCTGTGACATTCAACTACGCTTAGTCTATACACATTTGTAAAATTTCTAAGATTCAGTCGAGTGAGAAGTTGGTGAGAACAGATAAAGCATTAATGGCCAGATTTTCTACTCTGATAGGCCGGACTGATGCATTTCTACCATCTGTACAGGCTTCGTCCTTCCTCTCCACACAGAAGTATGTTAAGTGACAATTAGCATAAAAGCAGCTACAAATGCTTACGGTAGGGTAATCCATTAATATCCAGTTTGGCTTAATCACAGAGATTCTGTTTCCTCACAGTACGTATGCTGTTTCCCTTGTTGCTGCATTAACATACATTGCTGAAAGTAGAACTGATGTGAACTCTGCTGGCAAAGCACTCAGGAATCCATATTCCCTCTCACACTCAAACGAACCAGTGTTCATGGTAATAATTCATCACTTAGAAAAGACCCAAGTTACAAATAGAAAATCTTTGAATAAATGCCAACTGTTACTGTTGGTTTCTTGTTCCAAATTACCATAATGCAGATGAGCTCCAGGGCTCCAGGCTCCGGAAGGCTGACAAACGTATATTGTAGCAACAGCTTCCTAGCCAGCAAGTTCACCATCTGGATATACTTTCTGAGGTCTCTGCTGAGAGTGAAGGGTGACCTAGAGATTATGGAGTGGGTGTGTTCCATCCTGTGTGGATGCCCTGCTCATGCCTAAATTTTAGGTGGCTTTAGCTGTCCTCTTACAGTGAATGCTGAGCTTCCCTAGAGGTCCATGAAGGCATTGGTGGTTTTGAAGTCATCCAGAGTTTTCCCCATCCTGTTCAGTAAAGTTTAGGCACCTCAGCTGGGTAGTCACAAATCGTACCGGAGGGGAGGACCCAGAACTTCCACTACAAGATAGCTACCTCCATAAGGTCACTGTCTAGTGTCCTTAAGCTTCCTTCTGTACAGCAGTGGAAGAACACTAGTAGCAGAATCCTGCCTCTTCTGAAGGCAACAGCAAGTTTTCCAGAGGTGCCCTTACAGCTGCTGCTCTGTGGAAACTGAGGGTGAGGTTTCCCCCTCAGCAGCAAACGGATGATGTGTAATGCCCATTTGCATGGATGAGGTCGGGACTGATCCAAAACCCAGTCAACTCAATGAGCAGCATATCAGGCAACACCAAAACAGCCTGACCAAAAACAGAATTTCTCACATTTTTTTCAGAAGGAATAGGTGGATTTTGGCTTAACACAGCTTATTATAAGGTATTGGAGAAAAACACATCCATCAGTAAAGCAAGTCACATTCAACCTCTGCGCCTCCTTGTCTGCTAGGCAACATAAACTCATGTGTAGACAGCTATTAGCATCCAGCGACACACAAGAGGAGCAGCATCTGCACACTCACCAGGCCCAGAATTCAAGTTCAAGGTGATTCAAGTGCAGTAGCATACCCTCTAAATCCATGGTAGAGCTACACAGAAATCTTACACTGGAGTGCAGCTCTCTCGGGTTACTCAGAGAACATTAATTACAGCAAACAACATCAGCCTTACTGTTTTTTGGTGAGGGGGTAGAAGGGAGGGAGAGGACTGGGCCTGACTAAGCAGAAGCAGTACCACCCCACCTGCCAGCAGCCTGCCTCCCGCTGTCTGTGTTACGTAACTAAGTTGTGTTGGGCAGATATATTATTTTGGACCCAGGATGGGGATCATCACAAGCTAGCATACCAGGACCCATGTGATTCATAAGAGAATGTGAAAGAGGCATCCCTTGGGCCTCTGATGCTTCTCAAGCATTTGGGTACTTGACTTCTCCTGGCACTGAGCGCCTAAGCCAACACAGCGAAGAGGGCTTCCCTAGCCCCCACTTACAGAAGCTAAAGATCAAATCCTTAACGTATCAAAATGAATGTGAACCAAAATATGCATTGGCAGAACTGTGCCCTGATCACTGCCTTATTGTCTCCTGCTGATGCTATTTTGCTTTGTATGAAATAATTGCTGTTCTGGAGCAGGGTTTTGGAGCAAGTGCATGTTGTATGGAGTACCCTCTCAACAGCTGAGCTGTAGGGCCCTAGAGAAATCCTTTCCATTGCTCCAAGGTCTACTGTCCCTGGTAGAGCCTGTGTCCTCTAAGCATCTCCTCTTGTGGAGTTTCTCTGCCGGACATTTCCGGAGCACGTGTCAGTGACAAGAAAAGTCAAGTCAGGATTGACTCCCTGCTTGCAAATGCTCCAGCAGAGCCCCTGCAGCCCTGTGGTTGCCTCCACAGCTGTCTGTGTGTGCGGCAGGAGGGGTCAGTGTTAGCAATGAATAAAGCATTGATGTGTCACATCTGAGCAGTGTTCATACTGACCCATTTCTGATGTCATTTTCTTCTTCTCTTTTAAAGGGAAAAGTGATGTAGAGCCAAAGACCCCAGAGAAAAGCGCAACCCATACATCGTAAGTCACATTTGCGTTTAAGATTGGAGAAGGCAGCTGTGTTTTTATCAGATTTGTTGGGCAAAATAGAATTTGTTTGTTTTCATTAAGATAAAGCTCTTTCACTGATGCTTTTCGTAAAACGGCTTTTTAGATAATGACTAAACATTAATTATTCCTAGAACTTCTGCATGCTAGTAAGTCAGCAATCTTTGCAAGTGAAATGGCTCCATATCACACTGAATAGATATGAGATTATTTTTGTGGGTGTGCAAGGCTGGCCTTTAGAACCTTACTTCTACATTACCTTAATGCTGCTGGAGTTTGTCACACTTGCTAAAAAACATCATGTCACATATGCCTTTGATGTACTGATGTAATTTTAAAAGACTGCAGTCTGCAGCTTCACCTCTGAATTACTTGAAATCCAATTACAGTTATCTCTGGTCTCTCACGATTTTGTTGATGTTTCTGAATTAACGAAAGAAGTCAAGAAATAGATAGGAACAGGCACTTGTAATATATCAGTGTTCACCTTCGCTTTAGTGCAACAATAGAAGCTTTTACCATTTTTTACTCTAGTATACAAAAGACTGAATTGTTTTGCCAACATAAACCAGTCTATGAAACGGATGGGCTGCAAGTTAAAAAAATTAAAAAATAGCATCCAAAGTAAGCGGGATAAGTGATTTTTTTTAATAACTACCAGGCAGGAGCATTATGAATTTCTGCAAAACCATTCACCTTTTTAATCCCATTTGAGAGAGGGAAGTTCTTGTAACAGTCAGTCATGTGAGTTTTAGAGTGTATCTGGCCCATAATTTATGTTTTCTGATTCCTGTTATTTAAATTCAGAGCATTGTATCATGTAAATCTCACAAGGTGTCACCATTTGTTACATGGCCAAAAGTAGTCACAGAAGGAGGTACAATAACAGTGATTTATTGTGGGACGTTTTGATTTCTGCTGCAAATACGCATTAAAAATCTTCTGGAAATTAATCTGGAAAAAGATTTGACACGGTGTAAGAAATGGCTTGTCCTGCAGATTGTGTTGTGGAATGTAATTATAGTATGCAAGCACATTTAGGCAAACTTATTAAATGAATTAAGCATTAGCAACCTTATGCCTTCTGATAGTATGATTGCTGGGAACGTTTAATAGAATGATTTCAATAATTATCATTTTTAAAAATAATATTGCAATAAAGACCAAAAGAAGAAGGGTTTTAATGCCATCTGGAGGTATTTTGGAGAAATGAACACATTTACTTTTACTGATATTTAGCAATATGTAAAACATAAGCCATCCTCCACAGTGTTTTTTTCTAGCTAGTATTTTATTGATGAGGAATGTTCTTTTCTTCTCCTTCATTGGATTAAAATCCTGTAAGATTTCTGAACCACAATAATGGTATCTCTGAACCCAAAATAAGGGTTCAGAGGTACACCCAAGTATGATTATGGGCTGGATTTGAGACTACATACTGGGTGATACAGTGTGTCAGAACCTGGTTATGTGTGAAAGGTTCCTTGCCTAATAAGAGATCTTGGTACCTTCTGAAACTGTGCTGTCTACTAGATACAGAATATATATAGTGCTTATCTTTAAATTGCTACTATATTCTAAGGCTACCCCACAGCATACATTGGTTCCCAGAACAATTTTTAGAGGCAGAAACAACTGGTTACTGTTGATAAATGACTGCATTCAGGAACCAGAGGCCCCTCTAGTTAGAGAAATTCCATAAAAAGGGAGGCAGGACAAAAAAGAGGAGATGAGAAGAAGGGAACCAACAAGTGCTGTGTCAAAAGAGAAGAAAGAAAGTGAGAGGGATACAGTTAAGAAGTTGGAAAAGGAATGGTAAACAAAAGTTTTCAGAAAGAGATACAAAACTGAGAACAGTAGAAGAGAAAACCAGAGATAAAAAACTGAAGACAAGTAAAAGCCATTAGCAAACTAAGGATGTACGTGTTATTCGATAGAGGGATGGATCTGTGAGCGTTAGTGAAGGAAAGTAACTCATGCTGATATGTAGGCACACACCGATGCCCCAGTTGTCTTTATGCTACCCTGCTGTTGGCCTTTCCTGTGTTTCTTCTCTTTTCCACCATCTTCTAGGACAGCTTTTTATCCCTGGTATCTCAGGCAGTCACGAAAACAGAATTCCTCTGCTCATTTGGGGCCGTAGCAACTCGCACCTGTGCACACGATGCACAGCCAGGAGAACCTGCAGTGCACACCTGCACATGGATGTGTGAGGCTGTGTGCCTGGTCTGTCTGCAGATGGATGTTCTCTTCCCTGATGCACATGGAGAAGACCATGCCTGGGAAAGAGCTCCAGCAGTGCCCAGCTGGGAGCCTCAGGGGTGTGCAAGGGGCACGAATGCTGCCAGGGATCCCTGTGGGTAAAAAGGCTGTACACTCTTGCAAGGTGTCGCTCCTCTCAGAGTGTCAAAGGAGCCCAGTTGGCATCTCCTGGCAGGGGTGCTAAAAAGAGCAACATTGATGTCGGAGAGAGATGGCATGTTCAGGCCTGACAAGGAGAACCTGTGGATGCACCTCACTGTGAATCAGTGTTTCCCTGTGAAAGTGGAACAAACAGCAACAAAAAAAAAACCCCACAAAGTCATGTTTGCCTAGAGGAAAACACCAGAAAAGATGGGGAGGATTAAATTAATGTTTTGGGTTTTTTTCTTGAAAATGTCTTTTTTATTTTCCTCAGGCATGTTACAAGCCTCACTCTCTAGCCAAGCTTATATGATTCAATGGCAGTTAATTCATCCCTGGTGCAGATATACTACCTCCATCCAAACATTATTTATGCAGCTTCAAAGGACAGGTTGATTACCCTCCTGAATCAGGCAGCGAGGCGTTTGTGAACCAAGCATAAACATGACATCTCCCCTCAAGATAACCCTCGTGCCTTGCCCACTGGGCTCCAGGTCCTCAAAAACAAACATAACCCTGAGACCTGGAGCCCCAGGACCAGAGGTGCTCTCTGTAACATCTGAGAGTACAGAAAATGAGAGTGCAGAATGCATAGTGCTCTGTTCAGAGGCTTTGGGTACAGGAATCATTTGGAAAAGCATTATGCATAGGGGCTTTTCCTGTATGTCTAACTCCCTAGACAGACTCATTACGACACAGCTCTCCACTGATAATAATATTAAACATTAAAAAAATAATAGGCATTAGATGATGCATATTAATTGATGTAGCATCCTAATGAGGCAGATGAATAAGGACAGTTATTGCAATGCTAAGGATAACAGAGATGGATTTAGGAGAATAAGACTGATGCAAAAGCAGGAAGGAAATCTAAGCAGAGCTGTATCATTTTGCACAATATTCCTATGGCTTTCACTACCTTGGCATTCACAATAATCACCTGAGCTGGCACTGAAGAATTGCAATAAAAGGTGCAAACAATACAAAAGTGTTAAGCTGTCTGGAGTCTTCCCCAGTTGATTCATGTTCCTTGTAATTGAATGCTTTTAAAACCATGAGCATTCTGTATTTGAAGGGGTTTTGTTGTCATTGTACTCTATATATATAGCCCTCTGTGGGTCATATGGTTAGAGCTTTGCTGTGCATTTCCAAACTTTTAGGACTGATCAGAAATATCTAGTGATCTTTTGTTCCTTTGGTTTTGTGATCAGAAGGTCAATTTTCAAGGGTCAGAAAACTTTCACAAATTTTGTTTAAAACATCCGATTTTTATTAAAATCCTTTCCTCCCCTTGTTTTACCACCAGAGTCTGGAGGGCTGCATTAGGATATGGGTATAGATGAAGGAAGAGTGGTCTTTGGTTCTTTAATATTTGCAGTTACGGGATTTTAGTCTTTCTTTGGCTTTGGCTTTGGCTTTCTTTAGTCTTTCTTTGGCTCTGTGTCCTTTCAATAAGCCTCAGATTGTTGCAATTAAAACTTTTAATTTTATAAAACTTCTGTGCAAGGCAAAGTGATTCCTACCAGTGCACATGTTTCAGAGGACCTTGCAGGGCCACAGAAACTCCTCCCTGAGCCGGGGGTCTTGGATCTTCCATCTTCCCACATGCAAAATATGACAGTAATTAAAAAATGGCACAAATATACAAAGTGCTCAGCGTGACTCCTGCTCTTGGAATGACTTTCGATGTACTGTCTGTTGCGATGTTCTTCAGTACCTTTGTGTTTGTAAATGATTTCCAGTTCACACTACCCAAGGTTAATCATGCCTGACTGTGATTCACTGCTATGCATTTACCTCGACATTTCTAGTGCACTTACTTAATGATATCAGGGCTAGCAACTAGATACCTCAGTGCTGTCTCTTTATTAACCCTCCCACAATTGTTTTCATGCTGAGCTGCTCCAGGTTTTTCCCTCCCTTTTTACAAGAGAATTAACTAAGATTGAGGGAGGCTTTTATAATTTATGGCAGTTGTGCAGGTTTTGTCCTTTGCTAATACTCTCTGAGAATCACAGCGATCACTGTGTGTGTGTGTGTGTGTGTTTGTGTGTGTGTGTGTGTGTTGGACCAGTTGCTTTTGCCAGGCAGAAATAGATGTTGGCTCTGTTCCCTCCCTGTACTGGTCCCCAGCATCACATGCAGAATGATTTGCTCAGGGGGATCTTCATTAACAGTACTAAAGTCAGCAGCTTCTAAGCTGCCCATTTGCAGACATTAGTTTCTTGCCCACCCAACACCTGCCCATCATTCTCACCACCCTGACTCTCCTTCAGGAAGGAAACATCATGTTGGAGCAACGTCACTGTTGTTCTTGCTTGATGTGACACATTTGTACTGGCACGAGCATCGCATGTTGCAATGCGTCTTTCTTCCTCTCTTCTGTCTTGTCCCTTGTATCTTCAGAGTGGCTTACAGATAGTTACTCAACAGCCAAAATCACCTGCTGGTTTCCCCTTCTGCAGTGGGAGGACTGAGGCAGAGGGGTTACAAGGTGCCTGCAGAGAACAGAGAGAACCAGTCTCAAATACAGGCGATCAGTTTGAGCAAGTGCTGCCAGCTCACCATCCAGCTCTTAGCCCTCAGGGAGCTTGTCCTCTCACATCTGGCTAACGTGTGGTCTTGGCCTTAAGTCTCTCAGGCAACAACAGCCTCTTGATGGGACATTGGGAGTTGGAAGAGTAGCCTTAATCCCACCTCACTTCACTGAAAGCCCTGTTGGAAGTTACTTCAAGTTAACCTTGGGCTTTTCCCCAGCTAAAATAATTAGACCACTGTGAAGACTACCTCATTAATATTTGTACAAATTGTTGAAAAATGTAATGTCCTGTAAAAAAAGTTGAGTATTACTCACCCAGAACAGTAAAGGAAATGGTTAGTAGTTTAAGTTTTCAAAGACAGACTTGGGTAGTAAATGGTAAATGTCCTGAGGAGTGCCACATGTAGGGAGAAAGAGAGAGCAGAAGCTGCTGCCTTTCCCAGGTGTCTGCAGACCTGGTGATAAGTGGCAGCTCCCACTCTCCCATCCTCTCCCCAGAGTTTCAGTCTTGGGACAGGGGTCACACAGTTTAAATTAGAGGGATTTGGCTTTAGTGTTGCTGAACTGGAGTGAGAGATGGCAAATAGAAAAGGGACAAAGCATGCAAGCTGCGGAGGAAAAAACCCTCCAGCGGTACATCTTCAATATCCTTCTCTTTGCCAAAAGGACCATGATGGATCAAGTCAATTGAACCAGAAAATAGCTAACAGATGGGCCTGGAGGACAATGGAAGGGGTGAAATCCATGCTAGTGAGGAAGCTGGTTCCAAAAAAAAGGGCTGCACACACTTTTATGGGATATAATCCACTTTTCAGCTTTCCGATTAAGATACTGGGGCAACTTCCTAATCTCTCACAACTCAGCTTGTGGGCATTTTTGATGGCAAGGACATCTGCAGCAGACACATCAGCCAGTGATTTGGTGAAAACTCTTTTAGTAACTCCATGGGCTCTATCCAGGGCTGTCCTGGGGCATATCAATCTGCTCATGAGCCACAGATGACCCTGCTCTCCTGAGAAGCACAACTTCCAAAGGATGGTAGCCAATATGAAATAGCACCCTTTATGATAATTTTTGAATTTTTTTTTGTTTCTAAAAACTTCAATATGTCAATGGCTTTTAATGTATATCTGTGATGTTTCTGAGAGAAGTCTTGCAGTCCATGAAAAAAAAAAAAAAGAAAAAAGTAAACAACCCCTTACTCTGATGAATGAAGGCAGTGTTTTTCAGAGTGATGGAGGTCTTTAAAACTGCAGAAGTGAAAGTCTGGTGTTTATTTATGAACTAAGTCTCTGGCAGAAGAAGAAGGCTGGTTTCATTGCACTATTCCACCTGTTTACTTGAGCCTCAGCTTGCAGAGCTAACCCCTAACACTGCCAGATTCTCACTCTGCTCAGCCAGTCCAGCAAGGGCAGCTAAAATTTTAAAACCCCCTCCTCAGCTCTCAAATTTCCATGAAAAAGTTCCTCTTTTCTGCCCTCTTCCCTGAAATATTACCCTTAGTCCATCTACAGAGTGTTTCTCTGTGTGTTGAATATATAGACTGTTAAAAATGTAATTCTACCATAACTTCCCACTCCCAAAAAGTAACTGATTTCACCTGTGGAATGCATCAGAGTCACTGTGGTATTGTCACAATGCTGATGTGAACCTTTCCTGCCAATTCCTAGCCTTTTCTAAGCACATATTTTTTGAGTTTACAGAGCACAATGCTGCTGATAGTTCACAAAAAAATCCTATTGTAAGTTGATACCAAGAAGGCTATTTTCTTCAAATGCTATAAAGACATTTTCTTGGAAGACATTTGCTCACACACATCTTGACTGAATCTGTCTTTAAGGTCTACAAAGTTAAGGAAAAAGAATAAATTTGTATTATTGGTCATTTTTTTTGCCACATAAAAAATATAGACACATAGTAGTCAAAGCTGATACAAGTAAAAATAATCTTTAAATAGCACCCAAAGTCGTAAAAAGATCTCAAAAACATGATCTCCATGAAAGAAGATGAGCTGGAGCTGATTTGTTTGGTTTAGAAAGAAAACATATGGAAACCCAATCTGACCTTAATTGCAGCTGGTGTTTTCCTGGGACAAAATTGAGCTTCTGTTGATTTCGAGTCAGACCAAAAAAAGCACTATCTGAGATGTCAACAAAAATGGGGATAGGTGAATGCTAAGTAAAAGTACTGCTGAGGTCTGGGGAAGTTTTGTTTGACTTAGATGGGATGAAATAGGGCTTTCACCGTCCTATTTTTAAATGCTATCCCTCTCTTTTACCAGATATAACAAATAGCTTGCATTAACCACCCTCACGGCTCAGTGCAGAGTTTTATTTATAAAGTACCCTTGATACAGGCCCTCTTGTGTAGAATCTTCACCTTTACTATCTACCTGTACTCTGCACACTGTAGGGAAAAATAATTAGTTGCAGGAAGCTGCCCTCATTTTGTTGCCACCCTTGGCTCAGAGCTGAAGGGGGAAGTGGTTTTATGCAAGAGAAGGCTTCATTCCAAAACAGCAGCTTTTGTCCCATTGGAAAACTTACTACAATGCAGGACATTATTTCTAATTTTGTACCAAGTCAAAAACTGCTTCTGTATCACCAGTGTTCACTGAATGCCATTTAGAATAAAGCTGACCAACTCAGCCGGATAAAATATCATCATGCATGAGGAAATGTTTTCCTGTATTACACTGAAAGCATATTTTTCTCTTAGGGACTGTTTTCCTTGGACTTTGTCATTTGTAAGGGACTAATTAGGAATTTTGTATGTGTTATGTATTAGAAGAGGGGTTGCCAGGAAAATCAGGAGGTGCAAGTACCTGGGAAGAAGTCCGTTTCATTGGAAATGCCTCCAAGAAGGCAGACACCATCGACCCCACTCTGTGTTTTTTCTCTGAAGAAAATGATAAATGGAAGCTCAGCGTCTCGCACGTTGGAGTCGCGGAGTGCGTGGTGGTGGTTTTTGCTGGGCTAAAATTCCTGGTTGCCAGGGTAACACATTTTGGAAATTCTCTACCCTGGGCGAAAGCTGCTGCAACTTGAAACCCGCCGTAGCTGATGCTTGGCGGGGGCACCACCACTGCTGGGTGTGGGGGGCTGCTGGCTTTGCCCAGGGGTTTGGGGCAGGGAAACAAAACAAAATGGGTCCAGAAGAAGAGAAGAGTGATTGGGAGCGTTCGATACTTCCAGGATGTCATAACCTGATTCTTTTCAGCACACCATGTCAGCCAAAAGATGGGGGGCTTTACCTCATCTCAGGGCTGAATTGCTGGGTGATGGGAAGAGAGGTGTGTGTGAGCCTGGAGGGTGGGGAGAGGAGGAGGGTGAGAGGGGAGGAAAGAGAGATACAGGGTTCTGGCCACCTGCCAAGAAAAATAACTAACATTTTGCAAAAGAGAAATCCTAAGACTGAGGTCATACTATGGAAAAAGTCTGTTTCACAGACTCTTGAGCCTGAATACAGGCCAAGTTTTTTAGGGTTTTTTTCCCCCCCACTAAATGCAGGCATCCTATTAACATTTGAACACTAAAGCTCGTCCAGGAATGGAAAGATTTTGGAATCTGAAGTGCCTTAGTTTTATACTTTATTGGTACACAGATATCATTTTTTAATAACAAGAAAGTGAGATTCTGAATGAGAAGCTCCCTCATTTTGCTGTTAACTTATTTTATGACTATGAAGAACAAATTAAAGGACTCTGAAGAAACGCCTGTTTCTCCCACAGAGTGACCAACTCGAAAAAAAAGAGACATTTCAAGCTTGGTGGACAACTTTTTATTTGCCATGCAAAATGCAAAAAGATACTGAAACCTGAAAGGATGATGAATTTTCCTGTGTGGAAAAGTCTGACTGTTCAGCCATGAATAGCTATGATTTTTTTAAACCTTTATAGTGGCAGGCTGGCAGTTTCATGACAAATTACTTTTCATACCTAACTAAACAAATTATTGAAGTTCTTCTGCCTTAATCTTTGGATTTGGATTAAAAGTCAGAGTGTGGATATTTTTTAACTGGGGAAAAATAACCCTTTGGATTTGTTAGGATGTTATTGCAAGCAAGTTTTCTGGTCTTTGATTTGCTAAGCTACAACTGGAGTCTGCCTTCCTCAGGGTAAGAATTTTTCCACATTATCATTTCACCTGTGGTATTTTAAGAGGGAGAATATTATATCTCAGCATGTATCTTGGCTTTGTGCATTCTGTTCTTTGTTTAGCATGCAGACAAGCTTCATCTCCCAAAAGAGATGTGGAATATATTTATCGGCAGTTTTAGAATTGATGATAGATTTGACAAGCAAGCAGGGTGACACACTGAAGCTATCAAAGCTGGAGATGAATCAGGACAAAGGTTTGGATGAGGTATATTGTTCCTGAGATCCAAAGGGATTATACTTACTGATCATTCCAAAATCAGGACAACTGTACCACTGACTTACAAAGATAAAAGCTAAGTTTTTCCAAAGGAGAAAAAAAAAAACAACCACATGGTTTGATTGGCCCACAGACCTTTTATGGCAAAATAGTGCAATTACAGCTGGCATTTCTGCATGCTGATTTTTATTAGTTTTGTAAGATATTTTGTCAGGAATCATTTGTGCTGATTCCCCCTTTCATAGCATAAACTGTAAGCAATTGTCAGTAAAAGAGTCTCTCGACATATTTCTTCAGAGACACACTCCAGGAGGTGTGATAGATCAGGTATACTAAATTAAAACAGAACTGATCTGTTACCTGATAAACTTGTGAACTTACTGTATATTTAATTGTATTAAAATTTAGTGCAATTACGGGTAAAAATCCTGTACATTCACCATCAGCTCTCCTACTATCAAAGCAAAGCAGACAAATCAGCACAAATAATATCTTTAAAGTACTTAATAGCATGATACAGACAAAGAATGAGCAAATTACCCTTTTGTACCTGGCTTGATGACCAATTTTTGTGGCATTTAAGTGGGCATAGAGGGGGCTTTCTGCTCTGAAGTCTCCTAGGGAGATGAGGCAGGCATCCAGATGTGTGACCTGTCTTGATGTAGTTCCGATGAAGGCCAAATACAGCAAAGAGCAAGGAAAAGGTCTGGGGCTGGGAACCCCAGAACATTACAGAACATACCCTCAAAAACAATTTGTCATTACTCTGGTCTATACTGGTTTTAACTGTTGATCTTAAGAAACAATTCATGTCCCTGCTCATGTAAAATCCATGTTTTCCTTATAACATGCAAAAATGTGATATGAGGCACAAACTTAAATACTTTTAATAACTGTAAGCAACAGCAATTTCTATACACTTCTATGGAAGAAACAATGAAGCCTTTTGCCACAAACCGTTCAAAAAAATTTGGGTTTTCCTCCGTCACATGGGAGGATTTTGATCTCATAAATAATTATAGACAAGCATGATGCCTTTTAGCAGGACTTCTTTTAGTATTATTGTTTGAAAGACCAAGAATTCCTGTGGGTACCTAGATTTCGGCTTGTGCTGTGCTGCCCATCTCCAGTTCAGTTAAAAAGCATTTCCCTGAGAGCAGCAGGCTTTACTGTGAGCAGCCTCAGTAAAGCAGGATCACTTGCATGTGCAGAAAAAAGGGCTTGCTACAAAGTGACTGCACATGGAATGATCAGGGGGAAAAAAAGAGGTTTGTCAGAGTGGAGGTCTGCTTCTCCTCCACATCCCTCACAGCTGCCACCAGCACAGGGAGCATCACGTCCGGCGGCACAGCAATGCCGGCACGGCCCCGGTGAGCCTGAGGCCAGGAAACGCACGGCCAACTTAGGACGGATGTCGTGTCCTCTCCTGAAGAGTTTTACTCTTGCAGGCTTTGTATTCAAGAGAAGGAAACCTCTCCCTGAGCCTTTTGCACATATTTCATTACTGTCTAGGAGTGGCTGGCTGATGCCACTGTTCAGCAGGCGTGCTCTTGTGAGGAGCCCCACAGCACCCACACCAGCATCCTGTGACGGATGCTGAGTAGGCAGGAGCCAGGGACCAAATTGCCAGCTCTGAAGCCTGGGAATAGAAAAGTAGAATAAAGAGAGAAGGGGGAAGATCAGAAGTATGGTAACAGAAGACTTGTCATCCAGGATTTTAGGAGTTTCATTACTATATGTAACACACAAGACTAAATAAATATAAAGACATACAAGATACATAAACAATGAGAGGTGGGCAGAAAGCTGGATGCTAAAGGTAAGATTTGTAGAAGGACCTTTATATACTGATATTATTCCAAATTTGTATATATTTCCCTCAGACAAAAGTAGGTGGATTACTTAATAACCATCATCTCCAGGCCTTGTGAAAAGATTATAAAAAGCAACAGCCCTCCTTTTAAAATTATTTTGATTTATCTTTATCTAACAGAAATGGCCAAGTATCTCTTTAGCATGATCCCGTTTGGCTCAGTGACATAGCAGAGCTATGAATTCAGTATGAGAAGAACAACTCTTTCTGTGCACTGAAGAACATAAAAGCCTGGGTGCCTAGCTGCAAAGCAAATACCTCCTGCTCAAGCCGCTTATGTTTTTCTACTTGAGAGAAATTAAAATCTCATCTTATTTCTTTGCATGCTTTTGTCATCCACTCAGATTTTTATTCAAATAAATCTCTGATTCTTTTCAAAGAATGTCTTCTGTATGAGTTGCATTAGCTTTAAAGACTCACCAAGAACAGGACAGTCCAGGCTGACACTCTCCCATCAGAGAAGGAACTGTATGAATCTTATGCTACAATTCTGAAGCTCATTTAATTAAGTATTTGATGTCCTAAGAAGCTGCTGCCTCCCAAAGCCAAGGAGAGGAAGCTGCCAGACCCCGTTTCCATCTTTGGCCACCAGACACAGTGACGTTCAGAGACCTTCCACCCATCACACCATGTTACACAACTCTTCCCCTGTCCCCAGCCCACAGTGTTGATGAAATTAAGTAGCAGGAAAAATTAACCCCGCTGCTGTTGTAATGCAGCTGGGTAATGTGTGGCCTCATTTGCTGCTGCAGGAGAATATGTGTTTGATGCTTTGGTAGTGTGGCTCTGTGAATGGGGTGGAGGGGATCCCAGTAGAACAAACCTGGGGAACAGCCCCACAGCCCTACCCACTCTCCAGGTACCCTTGGGCACCTTAAGCCCAATGCAGAGTATGATTTCTGATTCCTCTTTCCCTGCCTTGTTACTTGCTGTCCATCCTCTGCCATCCACCACTTCTACTTTTTTTCCCTTCATTTTCTTCCTTGCTGCAACCTCTCTGCTGTTTTCCTACCATCACATTCCTGGTTTTGTCAAGATTCATCACCTGCAGCCTGATTTCTTATTGTTTTTCACCTGTGTGAGCCCTCCCTTTCTCTGCTTCTGCCCTACAATGCATGTCTCTGTGTCTCCTGAAAAACAGAAAAGAAATAAAGAGATGTATGTAACAAGGGATACAAAAAATACACTCACAGTAGCTCAGGTCTCTGGATTAGAACATATCACCATTTGCCTCATTTCTCCCTTGATTTTTCCATCATATCATTTCTGTTTAATGGTAAAGACTAACTTTTAACTCCTTTGTCAGGTGCCCAGGTATTGCCCCAATCTTCCTTTAGGGCACATAGTTTTTCATTACTTCTCTTTTAAGAATCATACACACAAAAAAAAAAGAAAATAAAAAGAGAGAGAGAGATTAATATGGAGAAAAGTTTTACTTAGCTATGAAATGTTTTCCTTTTATAACTTCAGGCATGATTGACAGATAGGTTTATTTAATCTAATTGCCTTTTCTGACAGTGTATTATTTAATGAGGGAGTTCTCTTTTTTGATTGCATAGAAAATGTGGAAGCATTTGAGAATTTCTGATGTGCTATTTACTTATCCATTATGTTGGGAATCAGTGTAATTTCAATGTCAGCAGTGGAATTAATAACCATAACTATTATCTGTCACAGAATGATCTATTTGGGGATTTTCTCAGCAAACCAGGATATATCCCCCACCCTTACACCACAGAAGGAAGTTTTAAAAAATAAGTCAAATTTGAACATGTTTTTGTTTTGATTATCCCTTCCAGGCTAATGGTAAAGGCACATATTTTCAGGCTTTAATTCAGCATGGAGTCACTGATATGAAATCCTTTAGCAGCATAAATTATCCCTACTTTTTTCCCACCATTTATTTCACTCAGTTTCTCAAAAACTTCTGTCAAGGATGGCTCCCCATTGAAGTGCACCCCCCCTTCCTAAAAACCAAAACCAAAACCAACCAAACAAAAAAAACACCACCAACAAAAGAAAACGAATCAACAACAAAAAAAAAAAATCCCGGACACTCTAGTTTCCAGAGATAATTTTTAAAAATCCCTTTTTGGCAGTAGTGTGAGTTTGGGCTGACTTTGTTATGGTTTTGGTGTTGTACTTCACCATGTGAGAGCAGGGGAGTGCCTGAGCAGACAAATGGAATTACATGAGGGAGGCAGACAGGGCCCAATTCTGGTTCTACTCTCTTTAGGTTATATGCAGCCTCACATAAGTAAATAACTGATAAATGAATAAAACCTTTCAACTGATACATTTGATAAGTACCAAGACTTTTATATTACTCCAAAGTAAGGGCAGTAACTGTTAAATTAATTGCTTTTTAAATAAAACACATAAGAGAAATTTTTAAATCCTTCATTGTTCCTAAAAGTGTTTTAGTGCCTCATTAATTCTTGATTAGCCTGGTTGTTAAGAGGCCATTATTATGTGGTAATAAGGTGGAGGAAATTACCTCTAGGACTATAGTCATGTCACACAGACCTGCTATAGTTAGCACCTCATCAGGTGCTCAGACCAAGTGCTGATGGTGTAAATCAGGGGTGCCCTGCCTGGTGGTGGGGCTTACAGTGGTGGTCCTGTGTGATGGGCTGTTAGCTGAGATGAGGTAAATCCTCTGGACTGAGAAGTCCTGACAAAATATAATCCTCTCAGCAGCCTCCTGTCCTTCAAGGGTTTGCCAGTCTTGCCTTTGGCAGAACAGGAAAACGGCTATAAAAGAGTGGAATAAAATTATTTTGCAATTACACTCATTTAAGTAGTTTAAAATATGCCTGAAGCTAGTGCAGATGAAAGTTCACTCTTTGCTGTATGATTTGTTAGGTAGAGTCAGAGGAGATTTGGTGCCAGTCCAGGAGAATATCCCCAAACTAATGACCTCTTCAGGTCATTAGTATTTCTTTTGAACACGCAACACCCCTCAAAGCCTGCCACAAACATTGGTAAAGCTAATAGTTATTACCCTTTTACAAATAGGAAAATGAGCCTTGGGGGCTATTTTATTGTGATTTGATGCAACATTAATCAGCATTCTACAGAAAAGAAATATTTCTGTGTCCTAGTCTGCATCTATTTATTTTTCAGTGTGTATTATGATATTTTTTTCCTAAATCTCTTTGAGGTTGGTGATCTAATGCTCACAGTATACAGCTGCCATTCATTAGCTGTACAGGGGGCTAATGTGATACAGCAGCATCACCATCTTTGAAGAGCACTGAAGATGCTCCCAGCTAAAACCACATAGTGAATCCTCGCTAGTACCTTCCTTCTCACTCCTTCCTTGGGTTCAATCTTTGCCCAGCAGATGAAGCACAGTCCTCAGAGTAGGGACAGCAGCTCAGGGCTGGCATGGCCACAGTGCCCAGGAGTGGTGCCCTGCAGGGTGTGCCAGTGCCTGCTCCCTGACCTCTTCCTGCTGTTGGGTGTCAGAGGGCACTCACACCTCGGGAGTGGTGTTGGAGCAAAGATGCAAGAGGCTCGTGTTGTGCCTGAACCCCCAAAATGGAGCTGTGACCTGGATTTCAGTCCTAAATATCCGTGTGTGTTGTTGAATAGCTAGACACTCATTTCTGTGTGCTTTCACCCAGGTCTTCAACATTTTATGGCCCTGGTGTGGTTTCTTGGGGTATGTGTGACAGTGTCCCTCGCCCCAGCCCTCCTCAGGGAGTGACCCTGAGCCACAAGCAGCTGGAGAAGGGCACGTCCTGTGTCTCCATTTAACCCTTTGTCAGCCTCAGAGTTGGGGCTGTGGGACAAAGTCTCCATACTTGGTGTTTCAGCTGCATCAGAAGCCAAAGTAGCCCCAAGACCTGTGCATGGGTAGGTGCTGCAGCCTATGGGCACCACTCCTCCTCATTCCCAAGCCACCAGGCCCCAGAGCACTCCAGAGGGCATGGCCATCCTTCCAAGCTCATTTTCACCCAGCCCTTCTTGCAGTGATGAAGGCCACCCCTGAGTATGGCATTGTGTTTGGCTGATGCCAGGTGTGCTTGCCTGCCTGCCGGGTCGCAGAGCCACGGCAGTGCTGAGCTGGGACAGAGCCAGTCCCCCACAGAAAGCCATGCTGGCAGCAAAGCTGTCCCCAGCAGACAGGCAGTCGGGGACCATCACTCCAGCTGCAATGACATCCCACACACAGCCCCAGTGGTCCCAGGCAGGGATGAAGAAGGCATCTATCTGCTGCTCCTTCACATGTCTGCTCAAATGTATTTTTAATATCTTGTGATAATAATTAGCAGCCCAATTGTCATAGCTATTACAAGGGATGGGGGGGAAAACTCCACCAAAAAAACGGGATTTTAAAGGGCACTTCTGAGTGCAGTTTCAGATCTCACAAAAACTAATGGAAGAAGCAATTACAGCCCAAACCAAAGACTTTTAGGAGTTAATAACTGCATGAGCGTAGCAGTAAAGAATGTCAAGAGTTAACAGTCCCAGCGTGATAAAAGTTTATTTAATCCTACTCTAAACAAGCAATATAACAAATCCTTGTTAGGAATGAATGATCTCTCACATATAGCTTAAAATAATCAAATTTTGATTTAAAATACCAGAATAGGTCAAATGTTATGGGTTTTTCCGGAAGAAATTGAAATCGTCCGGTCCAATTTTATTTTTTATTTGCAACATTTTACAGATGAATAAATGCATTCTTTAGATAAAACCCACTTTCTCTGTCTCAGGTAGGAATGCCTGTTTGCCAGAGAATTCAAGACTCTGGAGTGTTGAGATATTCTGCTCCGGTAGCTCTGCTGTGCTCTGATGGAAGAGATATTGTTACATGTAGAAAGATTCTAAGTTTCAGCACCTCTTCACCTTCCCACCTTGTCTTTGGCTTTCTTTCACTTAAAATTTCCTCCTAGTGCCAGCTCCAAAGATGAAGTAGAGAGTGAACAGCGTAAGATGTTGGGTCACAGGTATATCTGAGGCAGTGCCTGTGTCTTCCCAGCAGGACCTGGAGTTTCCTTCCCAGCTCTGAATCTGACTGAACAGTGTAGTGTAAGTTTGTTTAAAAGCAGTGAATCTCTTTGCCTCTATTTCCTCTTTCTGATTGAATGGTAATTATCATGGGTTTGCTTATTTTTGATTTCATAGGGTGTTGGGAAAAGCACCTATGCAGAGATCTCTCACTAGAAAACACTGCAGTAGGGTGAAGCCCAGCAGCAAATTGGTCTTGACAGGATGAATCCTATTTCATACTAGTTAACGATCCTGGTAATGAGGAGAGTAAGTCCTGATAGGATGAATCCTATTTCATACTAGTTAACGATCCTGGTAATGAGGAGAGTAAGTCCTGATGCTTTGGTGTTCAGCTAGATGGAAGAGTGAGAGAAAGTATGAATAACAAAATTCTGACAGACCTTTTTTTACTCCCTGTTCTTCTTTGGCACTCCTTTAAATTGCAAATAAACTTGAAGCAGAGACATTTATAAAAGGATGTAATGAGGGTTGGTTGCTGCATTTTTGGAACAGGAAAAACCTTCCAGTAGTACACTGAAAAATACACAATGATTTCTTTAGACTAATAAACACTCTGCTGGAGATAATCTAAGGGTTTGAGAACTTCTGGAAAGTCATTTACATATTTCAAATCTCTTTATTGTCAGTCTCCTACATTTTGCCTATTTTATTTCTTTTTTTTATCAGCCATCTCTGCTGTCATCAGCACTAAAAATATTTAAGTGCCTTGTATCATACATACATCTGAAGTTTTTCCTCTTGTCAGTAAAAATCATTTTCCTTGAAGGTAATGTAGTGAGCTAAATTAATTGCTGATGAAACTGGTTTTACTAGAGTGACACTGATGATAAAAGTAACCCAATACATTTAGTTCAGGAGATCTACTTTTGACCAGTAACAATGTTACTACTAAATTGAATTCTTCAAAAGTCAAGTGTCATTCCTTGTATATATGAGTTTTTGAATATATATTGCACAATATAGACACCGTATTTGATCGCACATTATTTGCACTAAATAATCGCGCATTATTTGTACTAAATTCATGTATGATTATCTGTAGGGTTTATTCTTACTTAAATATCAAACCGATAATTATCCACAGCTCTGTCAATATTAAGTCCTGCATACTTTATTTCCACACCCAAAAATAGTTCTGAAATAATAGTGATTGTTTTGATTGGACTCAAGCTGACATCAAGTAATAGCAAGTTAAGTGGTACTTAAAGCCATTTTTTCAAAGGTGGAGGCCATAGGTAGATCTTGTTGGGCCTACATAGAATTCTTTTCCTGGGAACTCAGTATCAGATAATCATAAATGTCAAACATGCAAACCAAACAACCAGCTATATAATGGAGTAGATTTGAGCAAGTGCTCTTTATTCCTATCTGATTTTGTAAAACAAACAAACAAAGCTAAAAAGCCAGCAAAACAAATCCTTCCATTTCAGTCACGTAGCAATATGAAAATCCATCTCCTGTATGCTTGGTTCATAGAAACACTTGCTCACAACAGTGCTAAGGATGTTTGCATCTATTAATGTCAGTCTGACAACTGATGACAGAAAAAAATATTTCACTGAAAGTTTCAATTAACTGCCAGTGAGAGGGAAAAAATGAAAGAAGCCAGTAAGTATTGTGGACCCATATGAAACTCAAAAAAATCTAGGTTTAGAACTTTGCAAATGGAATTAAATTAGCTTCTGAATCAGCATGGGTAATTGATATTTTGTTTAATACAATAAAAATTATGTGGGGTAAGTGAAAATAAAAATAGTTTTGTTTATTTTCTCAGCAAAATGAAAAAGAACTACATTCAGGGCTAATAATTTCACTTAGGTTACCTTACTCCTGAAAGTGCTTGGGCAGCCTTGTTACAGTACTAGATACAAGCATATTTCAAAGTAACGATTTTGAAAGAAGGAAACAAAAGCACAGCATTTCAGAAATGTTGAAATTTTTAATTTTATATAGAATTTAAACTTATTTAGTTATTTAGGGAAAAGCATTGCTCAAATCTAGCAATTGCCAAGCATTTTGGCTGGTCCTCACACTGTTCTTGATGGTTAAACTAGGTTAGAAAATTCCCTTCAGCTCTAAATCCCTCACACAAGACTTGAGTTAGTCTTGTCCATGCTTGAGCCTTTGTGAAAAATTATTGTTGACATTTTTCTCAAGATGATTCAACATTTCCAAAGATTTAGGATGGCAGAAAGTATTATCAGACATCATTTAGACTTCCAAATTATTATTTTTTTTATGAGATGGTTTTGGTAGTTTGCAGCTGGGTGGTAGAAGTTGACAATCAGAATACAATTGTGTCTAATTCATTTTTATACACTATTCCTATTAGTTAAAATGGATATTTCTTTGCAAGTGACATTACAACCCTGACATAGGATTTTTGACTGATTTTTTTTCTCAGAAACTGCCAGCATGGTACTGCCAGCATGTCAAGCTGGTATCTAGAGGAAAATTTAAGAGCAGTGATAAAACGAAAGGAGAAAATAGAAGCCCTGCTTGCAAACAAGGGTTTGTAATAGATATTCTGACATGATATGAATGATGAGGGATGGAAAATTCATAAGGTTGTGTGGAAGTGCAACACACACTCTGAGCATAGAAGACTGACCTATAACTCACAAGATAGTGTGTTTCAAGTGAGTTATGACAGTTGTTCCCTGGTGTATATTTAAAAAGAGACATTAGAAAGGAGATACAGTGTGGTTTACTGTTTGAGAGCTAAATTCATAATTTTTTTCCAAAGAGTGTTTTTAAGAAAAAATACTTTTTCCTTTTTTTTTTTTTTAATACATATATATTGGAGTGCAGGTGGTGTATTTCTGCACAGCATGTGCATCTGAATGCTGGGAATGAAACTCTTCTCTTCCAAGGAGCAGCCCTCAGCTGATTATTTTTTGCTGTTGCTATGTCCAAAGGAGATTATTTCTAAGAAAGAGGAATAGCCAATTTTGCATCCTAGAAGGGGTTATCTCAAAGTGAAACAAGCAGGTTGGAGCTGATGTCACTTGGTGACATCAGACCCCCGGGCAGCTGAGGGAAAACAGCGCCCACACCTCGCCCGGAGCTGCACAGTGCAGTTGGAATTAATGGGACCCTACATGAGTAACCATCCCTTCACTGCTGCTCCATGGGAAGCAAAGGAATTATCTTGACCACTGCAGATTGCACATGTGTTTTCTTCCCCCAGCAGCAAAGTTCATGGCCATGAACTTGCCCCATGTGCCAGTGCCAGCCTCCACCTTCCCTGTGCCTGCGGAGCTTGTGCCCCATGTCCTGGTGCTCCCTTAGCAGCCCCCTCCCTCCCTTCCTCCTTCAGCCCATCCTCAAGCAAACCTGAGAACTCCTGTATTTTGGTGGGACTGCTATCAGTTCAGAGATGGCTGCCTTGTTGGGGTTATCTTTTCCCCTTTCAGCATCTTGCAACATACCAAAAGCAGAAAGGAGTAAAGAGAGCACTATCACTAATGCACCATCTCCTAATAAGTTAAGCTTGATAAGCTAAGTAACCCTGTTGGAAACACGCTGGCCACGGATGTAGCTTCAGCAGCAGTGCATTGCCTCTCTCTGAGCCGAGCATGCAGGGTGCAGGTCTCCTAAGGAGCAGCAATCCATTTGCCCCATGGGGCAGAATCTGCCTGGTGTTGGGCAAAGAGCTTTATTTTCCTTTCACAGTCTGCCTCGGAAGGAAAAAAATGCATTTTTCCCTGTGCCTATCTTGGCTGAAAATGAGAGGCTGAGAAATCTGCTCATGGGAGAGGTTTAAGCCCATTCCCACAGAAATTTGAGGGCTGGAAATTTTGACAAAAGTCCCAATGGCCCCTGTGTGTTTAATGCACAGAACTCCCTATGGCTCACTCCTCACCATCGAGTGATAGCACATCACCTTGGCCATATGTGAGCTTTCAGGTCTTTCTGCCTCTTGTTTCTTTCTTTTTTTCTCCCCCCTCTTGCCACACACTGAAATAGTTATTTGACAATTTATTCTGACATTGTATTATTCCAACAATAGTGGAATATAATGGTGTGCAATTAGGAGCCAGAATATAACAGTGGTATAAAGATGATTTTCGCAGCAAGATTTCTTTAAATTAAAATTTCATTACTTGAAAAGTGTCACGCTTTTCCCCTTTCCAGTGTGTGAACAGTGTCCATGAATGAAAGGGATGACCCTCAGGGATGGATAGCCTGATTTTCAGTCTCTTGCGCTGCAGTTGGAGATTCTCCCAAGGCACTGCTCTTCCATACTATGTAAACCTATAAAGGACAATATATTTTAAAGTCTCTGTACAATGTTGATTTTACAGTGAAACTCCTTCCACTTTTGAGGGGGTGGGGTTGTTTAGGGAGCTGTCTGTGTAGCATCTGGAGTTGTGAGAAGTCTGTAGCACTACAGACCTGTCAATTTTCTATAGATTATCCTCACAGCCCATATCTTTAAATAAAATGGTATGCTTCCTTTCACAGTAGCCAACTGGATTCTTGTCTGTTTATTTGCTTGTTTTAATGATTTTTTTTTCTCCATCTAGTCAAATAAACCACTAAATTCAGTGTGTATGCTATGGAACTTCATCCAAAACTATACTGTCTCCTTCCTGACGAGGCTGACAGAGAGTATAATCACTTGTATTGTCCAGAGTACTGTTTACATAAAGGAGCAATAAATACCTGTTGAAATTTTTACTGGAGGCCTCCCAGATGGATGGTTCATTTATTATTACAGACAGGGTTTCATTTACTTAGTTATTAAAAAAAGCAGGCCGCTACAGCCCATTTATAACTATATTAAAACTAAATGAAGCTATAAGTATTGCAGACGGGACTGAGTAAAATACATTTAGTGACTTTCCAGGAAATGGCTAGGCAAAGTATTTGAAAGGAAATGCTGAAAACTTTGGGGGTCCTGGTGTGTCTTTCACAGATGTGCTTCTACTGGCTGGAGCTGCAGAGGGAATGGGGGAGGTATAGTTCCCATATGTTCCTGTGCCATTTATATATTCTGCAATAGCCTCTCTGTATCAGCCAGTCAGCCATGTGCCTTTGGGAATTGTTCCTTTCCTCCTCTAGCCTTTCTTGACATGGAAAGCTCCAGCTCAGGATGTCCAATAAACTTCTTCTTTATCCCAGAGACAGAATATCAGCTGAATATCAACTCCAGTTACAAGAGGGGATGAAGGTGCTCCAACACCATCAATCTGTAAAGGAAAGGCAGGTTAATCAGATGGATTTGAGAGGTCTTAGTTTGAAAGGTTTCACCAGACGTCCAGCCCAGACAGCTGTGAAAGTGGAGTGAAGATTGTAGATGGTCTTTGTGGCACTTTTCTAGCACTGATCACTTTTCACCAGACATTCTCACCCCTCCTTTGAATAAAGATAAATTGGTCAGTGGATGGGAAGCACATGGTTGCCTGTGAACCAGACCATGATTTTGTGATGCCCAAGCTAGACAAATAAAGGACAGTCCCAATAAGGAAAGGTGGGTGTCCCAAAGCATAAGAAATTGTTGACTATAAATTGATGGGGTAGAAAGGCCTAGAAACAAGGCAGCTTGAAATTTTTTAAGAAGAGTGTGCTAGGCTAGCAAAAGGCTGCATTTCCACAGTCAAAGCAAAAAACAACTTTACTGAAAGCTAGTTCAGCTTCAGTGGTCAATTAAAAGTAGTAATTAGAAAGAAAAAGCAATTTGTGCAGTAGACATGAAATTTAAAATATATGCAATATGAACACATATACATGAAATATAACAGTCTAAAAAAGAAAATGTAAAATACTGAATGCAGATAAAAGGAATGGATGATACTAGAGGAAAGCTCAAGGACAATGAGAATATGGGGTTTCTTTAGGTACATGAAAAACAACAATAATAAAGAAATTCAAGCAATAGCCCCTCATTAGCTGGAAGTATTAAAGCTGTAATAATGTTAAGAGTCAAATTTTTTTTTTACATGAGAAAAAGCAGGTTTGCCTTTTGGACAGACAGGAAGCTGAACAGTGTCTAGAGACAATAAGTTATTTAAAATCAGCTACCCTAGAGAGCAGTATCCATATGCCTCAGATCTTCCATGTCACCATGCAGACACCGGCTGGAAGACCACTGGCTAGCAAAATCTGAGGGTCATTTGTGAGGTACCTTGAAATGTGGGGTAAACCTCACCCTCATGATGACTCCAGGATAAGGACAGATGCTTGCACTGCTGGGGATTAGGCAGTAAGAGATCATTTGTAAGGAAATAATCACTGAGTACAAAATCAGATGCTGCACATTCAGCAGAGAGACTTGGCAATGGCAGCTTTGTCTCAGACACATTAAATTCCCCAAGATTTCTGCCACAATGGCTGACACTGCAGTTCATGCACTCTTACTTCATTTTACATTTGACACAAATGTACATGACACAATAGGCAGTACTGCAGTTCATGCACTCTTACTTCATTTTACATTTGAAATGAGTATTTTTCAGGTGGCAGCATCAGCAGTGGCTCGGAAATCAGAGGGAGAGCATTAGTAAATAACTGCTAATCACACCTAGAGAAGCTTGGGGGGTGCAGGGGCAGGGACGCAAGAAACAAACTAGAAAATTGCAAGCAGCACATTCATAACTTTTTTTCCTCAGATGTGTTTCCTCCTGTCACACAGAGAAAGATTAGCCATGGAACTGTGGTAAGCCTTCAGACTGATTGGACTACTTAGGCGTGAGCTGCCGATATGTCACTCATCACTCTTCCCTTTTTCTGAGTATTCATGCATTTCTTGGTGGCTTCCTTGCTCAGGGAGTGGCCTCAGAGAGGTTTGTTTCCTTGCTTTCCTGAATTTCTCTCCTTTTTAAGGAGGTGCTCTGAGTCCTTCTGCCCAAACATCATTCTCAGGAAGTGCTGTGGTCTGTGGGGCACTTTCTCACCATCCTGCCAGGGACTTAAAAAATTCAGAGTATGATTCAATTGCATTTGCTGTCCCTTTCTTTATAGGGGAAAAACATCACCAGGGCAAACATAGTCACTCACAGGGGCAGCTGCTGCAGAAGAAACCTTATTTCAGCTTCTGCTCATAGGAGAGAGCGATGGCTGTATCCCTTGGAGAGGAGTGCCTTGCATTTCTAATGAGACCATCAGTGTAATGGGAATTTAGCAGAATATTTAGCTGGTTTAAATGGTTTTGAAGAGCAGTGTAGACCAGCCTAGATGAATTCTAGCCAAGGACAGAAAACTTTTCCTTCAGAGTATCTATTTTTTATTGGAATTGCTAATTCTATTTCTATAGACTGAGTCCGTTTTTCAGGCATTTAAATCTACGCTCTGGAATTAAATCTCACATTGATATATAGGCTTCATTCCAGCATTAAGTACATTAATATTTCACCAGCCTGATTTTACTGGCTTTCTCCCTCTGTTTTTAATTAGATTTGATGGTATTCTATATAATCATGTTTTCCTGCATGTTTCTGTGTAGCAGAACTTGCACAAACTGTTGGGGGATTTTTACAACTTAAACATCATATATTCAGAGTGAATTTTAGCTGCTGCAAGCTGTGCTTGCAGAGGTCTTACAATCCTCCTGAAAGCTATATTACAGCACTTATAAAATATCCTCTTGATCTCGTTGTTTACCTTAATCAATAAGCTTTTGACTTTATTTTGTATAAAACAGAAATAAATACTACACTTTTCAGATAATATAAATGCATGAGCTTTTCCAAAGTTAAACATTTTCATCAGTTGTAGTACTAGAGTGAAAAATAATTTCAGCAATCAGAATCTAATTAATTAAAAATTACTACTGCATAAAACCAGCCACTTCTATATTTAGGATTAGTAAACAAAGCTATTTGAAATACCTGTTTTGGCTGTAGGTAAGTAGTGAATATAACTGCCCATCTGTTACGTGCAAGTAACCAAGGTTATAGTAACAACATTCATTTTCCTTTTTCCCTCTCTATCTCTCTTTTTGTTAGAGAAAGGAAACATGTTCATCTGTTTCTTATGAGTTCTCTGTACTTCTTACCAGGCATATTTCTCCTAGCATTTCTCTTTTAGAAAGCAATGGAAGACAGCCAGAAACTGAAGGTACATTTGTCTTATTGGAGCTTAAGTCATTATGTATGTGAGCACTCGTAGCTGAAACAATCCCAGTAACATAAGGGCACAGTCTGGGAAGGAACATCACATTCCCACCTGGAATTCTATCTCATTTTGCTGGGGATAAGAGTTAAAGGTCTTACATGGTGCTGTGCCCCTGGGAAGGCTTTGTTTTGCTTTTTTTATAATGGGAAGGAATACTTTTCTTCTCCTATATCAGCATATCAGTTGTGACTTTAAACATCTGGGGTCAGTCTGAAAGTCTTCTAGCATGCTGCTACTTAGAATAATATCTATTTTCTTTCTGGGTTTCTGGTAATATCAAAACTAATGTCCAGTTCTTGAAAGGTCAGTATGCATTTATGGGAAAGAAAATAAAATGCCAATAAGGTACATTGAAAAAAAGGATAATTTTCCAAAAGCATTCAGAATGAAACATTGTGGTAGCCTAAACTCAAATGAGCACTTAGTTATTTGATTTTAGTATTTCATTACAACTCATTGCTTAGTGGGGCTCCTCTTCAGCTAAAATCAAAGTATTTTTCCACGACTGAAGTTCCTTTCCTAATGAGCAGAAATCACAGAAGTCCATAATAAACATGGTATTCTGACTGAGGTGCTGCCTAGAATTAAACTGGGACAGTATACTTGATCAGATTAACACATTCAGGAGATCTTTTGCAGATTGCAATGACAGCGACTTCTGAGTTTATTTAAATGACAATTGCAATATACATGTAATTGTGCCCCAGGCTCACAAACCAGTGGCATGTTCTCTCCTAAAGCATTAGTGTTAATGATTTAATTACTATCAATATTTTTCCTTTCCCTTCTTGATTTCTTTTTCTGGTCATTATGATTACCGACATTATCATGAAGGAAGACCATATCTTGTATAGTAGCTTAGACCACCAGAGAGGCATAGAGTTTTGTCCCTCATTTGTATAACCTCTCTTGAGATGCCAAAAGGGAATCTTTCTCTAATCACAAAAAAAAGAAACCACAGAGGAATTTTTTGAGAGTTTTATGCATCAATAAGTAATTTGCAGGGGGGAGGAAAGAAGACATTAGGCCAAGGAATGTGAAATTTATCAGAGGTTAAAGTGAAATACAAGGTGTGGTGCCTGATGCTTCTTTCATGTGCACCAGCAGATGTGAAGGATAATTCCAGGCTTCAGGCATGTCTTCACAGTGTAAGAAAATAGATATCCTCCTGAGCAGGCCTATGCTGGAAACACTTCAGAGTAGCTCCATACGTCAAAAGTGACAACAGATTCTCGGCTGGCTCTTGAGGACGACCTCCTCCAGACACTGCTGCATTGACATCTCCTTCCCCAGCAGCTCCTTCTTCTCAGAAGGAGAATCTTCCAGCTCTGTCAGAAATCTTTGACATAAGGCCTGACTCTACCCTCACATTTGAAGCTTGTTGTTACTTGGATGTTAGTTCCCAGAGGGGAAACTATATGTCTTCTGCTACTCCCTGGACTCTGGCTGGAGCTGAAGATAACACTTGCTCGGGCCTTAGCTTTCCTGCAGTGACACATCAGGAAAAAAGGCAGACAAGCAAAACAGCAAAGTTGCAAATCTCAACTATTCCATTTGAGCAAGGTGGTTCCCTGGCAGCCTGTGATGACCTCCCATCCCAAATCCCCTGTAATTTTGATCAGGAGCAACTCCTGGCCCTTTGGATGGGGCCGACTCCTGGCCCATCCATGCTGGGATGAACACGAGTCCCACAGGTCTCTCTGCAGTGCACCACATGGCTGCCCCAGCCCCAGTACCCTTCTGAACCAGTGCAGTGAGTAACCCTGAGGTGAAAACAGGTCAGGTTTTCTAATAAACTGTGTAGGAGATTTGGACACACTGTCACATTGACGTTGGCAGATGTTGTATGTCAATGCCTTCTGTACCACTTTGTATTTTCCTCTTCATGTAAGTAGGCCTGCACACCCCCTCCTTTTCCCCTGTAACTGAATGGCCCATCACCCCAGGCTGCAACCCCTGGAGAATGAAACCAGCTGGCTTGCTGAGGCATTTCTCAATATCCCAAATGCATCCTCATTTCCTTTCATTATGTCTCTACCTGTGGCATTCTTTGTAGAGAAAGGAACAAATGCATTAATTAGAGTGCAGTGAGCACGCCCGCCTGAGCCCACCCCTCACTGCCTCCACAACCTCACAGAGATTTCACTAAAACATATAATTAGGTTCTGCAAAGTGACTTCCTGACCATATGTGCTCTTCTCAAGTGCAGAAGCCCTAAGTGGTGCTGTGTGTTTTTCAAAGCTGCTTTGAGTACCACTTCATTTTTCTGGCTTTTGTTTACAAGGTTGTATTTACTTACCTCTTTACCAGAGCCCGAATACTTCAAAGCCAGGTTCATTTTAAAAAATCTGAAAGCCCATGGATGATGTCACTTACTGGCCTGAATTTTTGCATGTTCTGAAAAAGGTGTAAAGGCTGTGTTTGCACATGAGCTTGTCTGTGCTTGACTCTGCATCCTTATACTAAGTTTGCCAGAATAAGTAAAGAAATCCCATCCCAAGCAAGGGTTGTTTTAAACATGATCTGAAGTGCTCTGCTAACACAGGGTGTACCAAAGCTCATTCTGTGATGAATCTGTGACAAAGTGCTTTTGAGATAAATTACAATTTAATGTAACACCTCTTGTGAGCTTAAAGTATTTCTCTTCTCTTCTGTTCTCACTCTCTTCAAGTGGGGTCTGCTGGTCCAGTTGTGGAATTTTTCTTTCAACCACCATTGTTTTCATGATAAAAATGAGCTGTTAAGGAGAAACATTCCCCAAAAGCATCCATACTCAAAATTGATATACCTTACTTGAGACACTTAGTGCAAAGTGGAATCCCTGTGACATGAACATCCCCTCCTCACCCCAGGTGTGCTTCAGCCTGGGCTGTGAGAGCTGCCCTGGTGCCCAAGGAGCTTCTCTCCCCAGGCCAGCTTCAGCTTCACCCGCCAGATGACAGTGTGTCCTGCTCTGGCTGTGGC
Source organism: Promerops cafer (assembly GCA_013398275.1). NCBI lineage: Eukaryota > Metazoa > Chordata > Aves > Passeriformes > Nectariniidae > Promerops > Promerops cafer. Next base: position 504,747 of record VZSE01015165.1, read on the forward strand.
TGAGGGCCTCACCTGAGCGTGAAGGCTGTCTGGGAGCCAGTGAAGACTTTCAGGCACGGAGGTTATAGCTGCACAGCTCCTGCTTTACAAGGTAGACCTGACGTTGGCAACCTGATACATCCTTGTGACAAATACTTGGATCAGGCCGGCCAGATCCCTCTCAAGGGGGAAAAAAGCAAGCAAGAGTTTTATGATGACCTGTTTTTTTTCCTATCCCCAGTGTTAGGAGCGTGTTTGTAGTCTGGTGGTAGTTCCAAAAGGGGCCACGAGCCCCAGGCAGGCAGTGCTTTTCTTGGAAAGCAGCGCTTCTGAAATGAAAAGCAGACAGGGAAAATAAAGATGGTCTAAGATGTACAAGCAAGGAGAGTTTGAAGGACCAGTGCTGAGGTTTGTTGTTCCTTTTGTGTGGATGGTACCGGATTGTGGTCCTTGTCTCACACCGCCACACAACCTGAAGGCTTCAAAATATCCTAGTTGCTACTAATGACAAGCTCACAAAACATTTTTTATATGTTAATACAAAAATCCAGGACACTAATAAATATACAGAGATATTTATATGCTATATATGCTATATGCTTTTGATTTTTCAGCTTCCATTTAGGAGAAGAACTAAACTGCTAAACCTAAAGTAAATGTACTTAACTACCACATCACTAGCAGAAATTCATGCACTCAAGGGAGAGCAGGTAGTGACACCCTGGGAGTTCTCCTTTTCACACAAGCATACCACTTTCTGGTTAAATCACCATCAGTGCAGATTTCATCACATAGGTGCCAAATCCCAGATCTGAACTTTCTATTTTCATGCACTGTTTTCTCAGGGATGGCTTAAACAGATCTAATTAAAAGAATGAGCAATTATAAGATTGTTTGGATCCCTGTAAGTGATGAGATCCAAGGCCAGTATAGATCTTGTGGTGTTTACAGGAAGTTTTGCCTTTCTGATATGTGGTTTAGCTCCTAGGAGCTGTACCCTGTGTCATCATACCTGTCCTGTGTGCACACTTCTCAACAGGGCTTGTTGGCTGTGTCAGTGGCTCTGTTGATACGGCCATCAAAGGTTTTGCTGATTCGGGAGATGGCAGAGAGAGCTTTTTCCTGACAATGGGCACACTTGGAGGTAAAACATAGGCAAGTCCTGCTGGGAGATTGTCAAGTCCCTCCAGCTCAGTGAGAGTCCTGTATATTTGAGGTGTCTGCATTGCCGAGAGATTCTGCTGAGTTTGATACGTTGATTTTACAGCGGAGAAATGTTGGCACAAGTAGAAGGAAATGTGAGAAAAAAGCAAGAGGAGAATCTTTAAGAGATGAACTAGCAAGAATTTCTGCTCTGACCCCCAGTCCTGTTCTTCTACACCTACGTTCCCTGAAAGGTGCCGTGGGGAAATAGGGAAGCAGCTGTGACAGCAGCAACAGGCAGGGACTGTGCGTACAGCGAGGAGCTGAGCAGAGCGTGGTGAGGCTCTGTGCTCTTTTAAGACACAGCACACCATGTAGCCCATGTAAGAGTCAAGCTTTTCAGGCACGCTCTTGGAAGATCTAGGCACAAGTACAAGGAGGTGGTTTGAAATTACTACATATGTCTTCTTGCAATACTTACACTCCGGGGACCACCCACGTCACAGGATGTGTTTGAATTGCTCACCAAGCTTTCTCCTGAAGCCGAGATGAAATTACAGATTCTTTTTTCCCAGAGTGCAAGAAAAATTAGCAACTTTCTGAATTATTACTATTATTACCGAGGCACTTTTTTTAAAAAAAGGTCCTATTCTCTAAGACTTTTCAAGCACTGGGGGAAATCTTTGCAGGAGTCTTCAACTCCTTTAACTGCTGGTTACTTAATCTTAGATTGTAAAAAAAAAAAAAAAAATATGGTGGTAAAACCAGATTTCTCTTCTTTATTCACCAGTTTAAGCAAGTTGAGGAAAGGATATGGGAAGGGAGGATGAAATCCTCATTAGAATAGATGCATTATTTTCTATATTTACATGACAGTGAAACCCTGTGGATACTCTTGTGCACTGAGACAATATATTTTAGTTTTAATTGTTTCAGTCAATGTCAATTTCACATCAAACATGCAATAAAGTAAAAGTGGCCTTTGGGAAACATCACTGAACTTTATTTTGTGCGGCAGTATTGCCAGTGTAAACATCTACTTCTGTTTTGTAAGCTCAAAGCCAAATGGACAAAAAATTTCCTCTTAGGGAGGCTACTGACCTGTCAGCATCAAAAATACTCTTTTTAGCGTATAGAAATTGTTTGTCGGTGATTGTAATAACAAGAATCTCTGCAAAATACATTATTACTCTAATAAACATTTTCTTTTTTGTTTATTTATTGTAGGAAATTAATTTAAAAAGTTAGCTGATAGCAGCTGGATAAGATATAAAGTGTCATAGCTACAAAGTTAGTGGCATAAAATATCTTTTCTTTCTATTTACATTATTAAATATTTACAGTATCTCTGAGAAAATATCCAATCTAAAGCATAAGTTATAATTTATTCTGCTTGCTTTCCAGAATGCTAGAAGATGACCTCAAGTTAAGCAGTGATGAAGAGGAGAATGACCAGGTAAGAACCAGACAAGTAACGTGTCACTTGAAGCATGTTTCATGTTGAGACTGAGCTACTGCAAATATTTTGCTAATGCTTTTTCTAAACATACATAAAGGTTATCAAAATACATGGCAGTACTGTAACTGGAGTAACAGATGTTGCTGCTCAGAGCCAGCCTGCGTGTGCTAACTGCTGGATTGGTAGGGAACAGGCTGCAGTGCTCTTGATTTATTACCTTGATGCGACCCAGAAGGTTTTTGTATCAGCTTCCTTCTGATTTGAATTTGTTTTGTTTTAAAGAGTGGCCAAGGAGGGGAGAAACAGGAATTCTGGATTAAGGGTTCAGGCCAACTTTGCAATCATGAGCTGGCCCTGGGGATTAACTCCTGGGCTGCTTATCTCTTACCTGCCTCCGGCATCCCCCCAGCCCTGGCCTCTCCTCTGAGCATATTTGGTCCTGACTCTGCGTGGCCCATGCCTGCGAAGAAAGCTAAAGAAAACTGAGAAAAAGCCTTGGCTGTGCATTTGATTCACTCTGTAACACAGCAATTACAGCAACTGCCTGTGTTTTAAACACCCTAAACTACCTGACTGGCAGCAGATACACCATCCAATGTTTTCCATGTGTCAGGAGAGCTGGGTTTTCTTGGCTGTAGGAGGTGTCTCCCAATTTTTCCTTAAAATATTGCTGTGTTTTGTCTAAATAATTAAGGACTCAGTAGAATAGGGCTGGAGCTTGACTTTCCCATGACCAGCTGAGTGCCTCGTTGCCAAGCAGTGCTGTGCTGTGTTCTGTCCTTCTCAGTATCCTGGCGTGGATGATTTGGTTGGGAATGAGAGGCCAAGACCCCCTTCCCTTCCTTCTTTCCCTGAAATGCGCAACCCATGCCTTCACCAGAGTGTATGAGGGCAGCACTGCTCGTGGTTGCATCTCACAGATATAATGTGGTTTTCTGTCCTTGTTTTGGCTGAGATAGAGTCAATTTTCTTCCTAGTAGCTGGTACAGTGCTGTGGTTTGATTCAGTGTGAGAGCAGCATTGATAAGTCCCTGATGTCTCAGTTGTTGCTGAGCTTACCCCGAGTCAAGGACATTTCAGCGTCTCCTGCTCCGCCAGCGAGCAGATGCACCAAAAGCTGGGGGAGCCCATGGCCAGGACAGCTGCCCCAAACTGGCCAAAGGGATCTCCCTTCCACAGAACATCATGCCCAGTACATAAACAGGGGGAAGTTTGCTGGGAGGCACCAATCACTGCTTGGGAATGGGCTGGGCATCAGTCAGTGGATACTGGGCAATTGTATTTTGCATCACTTGTCCTCTTTTGGAACTTATTTCTCTCTTTTTGTTGTCTTCCTTTTCATTGCAATTATTATTCTTATCATATTATTATTTTATTTATTTTACTTATTTTATTTCAACTGTTAAACTGTTCTTATATCAACTCACAAACTTTTTTTTCCCCTGCCTCTCCTCCCCATCCCACTGGGGCAGGGGGAGTGAACAAGTAGCTGCATGGTACTATTGATGGCTGGGGCTAAGCCATGCGAGCTTCAAATAGGATTATTTCAGTCATGGGTAACTGGACTATCTAGATAGGTAGGCTGGATGGATATCTAGACTTTTGGAATTCAGGAACTCAGATAAATAATTCTAGGTTCATAGCATAGGCATGAAGTTCTTCCAGGATTTTCTTTAACTTTTGTTATTAGATGTCTCTGTTTTACAATATATTCCAAACAACAGGCAAATCAAAACTTTTTAATATTTATACTAAACCATTGTTTCATCTATTTTGAGAAAGCTTCTTGTTGTTAAGATTCAACACATAGATTCTTTTATTTACATATTTATACAATTTCTTTTTGTTTAACATATTTCATCCTGAAACACCTCACATTTAATTACTCTTCCTACTTGTCTAGATAGTTTAAAATACAGCTCACAGACAGAATAGGACAAAGTAAAGTGAGGGATAGAAGGGATGTCTGAAGAGCAACAAAAACAGACCAAGGTGCCATGATGTTGCACCCAGGGGCTGGGTGATAGGGGAGGCACAAGCTGCTGGCCTGGGGAGATATCCTTCAGGCAGGGAGACAGAATCCTGAGTAATGGATGTCAGAGTGAAACAGGCTGGGAGAGCCAGAGAGAAAAAAATCTGGTTTGCTTCATAGCAAGCAGAAAAGGACATGTGAAAGTGTTTATCGTGCATAAAGAACATGAGTAGGTTTAGGCAGAGAAGGGATTGTGGAAAAGTCCTGCTGACTGGGCAGGCACACATGGACCTCTGCTTTAGCACTATGACTATTAACATCTTCTTCACATCTGTGTTCGTGTGCTACACCAGGTCTCTGCTCAGTCACCAGGGCTCCAAGATGCAGCTGATACAGGCTGGGTCTTTCACCTCGGTGCTCCAGCAAGCTCTGCAGAGCCAGGACAGAGCTCACCACCCACGCAGCAAAGAGCAGGGCTGAGATCCCATGACTCACTTCTAGTCATCACAGGCCCTAGCAAGAGCAGCTTTTGGAGATTACTTAGTTATTTGGTCCCCTTTCCTAGTCACATTTTTTCCCTAACTTGACTGTACAGAGAAGAATCTCCCAGAGGCACAGTCTGGCTCCTCTCTATGAAATGCTTTGTAGAATCTTAGCTGAGACCTGCAGGTTTGCTTAATGAACGATCCTAAATAAATATACCTGCTGAAAAAACAAAACACTACCTTTCCATCCACCTTGCAGGAAATAGACACAAAAAAGAGTAACACAGACTCTCTCTTTGAATAACTGCTCAGATGGACCTGTGTTTAAGTGTCAGCAGAATTAGTTTCCTTTTACTTCCTAACTCAGAGGCTCTTTAATCTTGTTTCTCCTGAGCTCAGGAACAGGAAAGAAAAAAAGTCAGAGATGAATGGATAGGAGCAGTACATGAGAGATTCCCAGATATTTCTCATGTAATAAATTAACCTTTGAGCAATCGGACTCATTCGAGTAGTCCAGTTTCTCAAAGAGTTGAAGGTGACCTGTACACAAGCTGGGAAGCTTTTAATTTTGATTTATAAATGGGGAAGTTTACGGGAAAAACTTTGAAAACTTTGGAGGAGATTTTGCATTTAAGTCTGAAATTGCCAGGAAGTGAATGGGAAGTTTCTGAAGTGGTGCAAAGGGGGACAGGTGCTTCTGTGCTCCCAGGGCTGGTGTTTGGAGTGCTGTGACCAAACCAAGGAATGTGAGCCATGGATGAGGGAGGCCAAATACAAGACAAAGGCATGATAAAAAGCTTCAAAATGGCAGTGGGCAAAGCATTCCCAAATCTTCCCTCAACACCAGCAATTAAGGTAGTGAGATTCACAGACCCAGGAGAAGCCAAGGAGGCTGGGTTTGAGCTGAGTACGTGTGCGCCCACAGTAATTATATTATCCACACATATTAGTCTCATAATTTTAATTACATAAATGTATTTTTCCTCTTTAATGAGCATAGTTTATCCATTTAAACTGATCGTTTCAATTTTACAGGCAGCGATCATAGGATCTAATATGCAGAGAGAAAATTTCCTGTTGGCATACTTTACACCACACAGATTGAAGAAAATATACTTTTTAATCCTCAATCAATATCTGAAGAGCATGCAATTAGCAGATACCAAGGTAGTTAACATAAATCTGCAAGTTAAAGAGCCAATTCATTCTGATTTATAACACATAGAGTAATAATTTCATCATCATCTCTCTCAGAAAGCATCCGAAGCTTTGTAGCATGAAGATGTCAAAATTGTACTTAAGATTGTTCAGAGTACTGAATTGTAGTGGTTATTGCCTTTTGGTTCTTTGAAGTGTGGCATAGCACATGAAACAGTCCCCATTATAATAACCTGTTCTTCTCTGTAGAGGTCACTGGATAACTTAAATCAGTCTTGGGTGAAATATTAAAAGGAGATAGTCAATTGTAATATGAACAATTCTCTTCCCCCCTTCCCCCCACTTGTCCTTTTACAACACGAACATTTTGTAATAGAAAAGAATTCCTTTAAGAGGAGAAAGATCCCTGGCATCATTTGTGCAATTCATGTCAATCAATAGCCAAATAAATTAACTGACTGGTACGCATACATGGAATAATAATCTAACATATTTTTGCAACCCAAGTCTGCTTCCTCAAATGCATTTTTTTTGCACAGGATCAGGTTGGTTGCCACTGAAGTTTTGTGGCTGTGAAAATTTATTACCCACAGAGTCAATCTGCATTCTGGCTGCCAAGTCTGAATAAATAGAGTCATTGTGCTTGTCTGGAATATGTAACCAAAGTTCATCGAGTCAGCTTGACTTTCACATCCCACGAGATTCATAAAAGCCAACACCCTGGTATGTGCTCTTGATTCCTGCCAAAATTTTGTAAAATTGTATAAACAGAAGTTGAAGAAGTGATCAGAACACACTCCCAGGAACATGGCTCTGCACTCTAGCCCCAGCTGATCTCGAAAGGCAAGACACAAGATTTTTCTTTTCTAAGAAAAAATAATATGACTACTCTCCTGTGGCGGCAGGTAACCACAGGGGCTTAAGATGCCCCCCTTGCAGAGTGCACAGGGAGGCAGCAATCAATCCTCTCAGGTTCCTTAATTTGCTCATGTGTTCTGCACTGAAGGAAGAGATCGGGCAGCATTTAGCTGCAAGTGGCCACCCTCCTCAAGAGAGGACAAGGACAGACTGGCCCTGCAGGGTGTGAACGGTGTAAGCGAAACCAGCCCCTCGGCAGGCAAGCCAAGACAAACAGAAAGCCTTGTCATCTCACAGGAGACCTCGGGGGAAGAGCAGCCTCAGAAAGTTCACAGCTTTAGCACAGTAAAATAAAAGTCCTGTCAGCCTGATCTGGCTCGCCACTCGAGCCCCACAGGGTGATGAAGCCCACCCAGCCCACCGCCTTCCTGGGCATCTTGGGGTTGCCTCCCCCCCACGGCAGCCCAGGGACAATTGGGGTGGGCTGCTGGCCCTGGGGGACTTGTCCATGCTTCAGCGTCACCCTGGTCATGGTCGAGCCATAAAAACAGATGCTGATTCGAGTTACACTTGTAGCTCCCGTGGGAACACACATGCCTACGTTTTGTTCCCATCATGCATGCGTTGAGGGTTACCGGGGCGCATTGCTCAAAATGCGTCTTTCTGGTAGGACTGTCTGCAGCACAGGCATTTAGGACAAGCCAAATCTGTCACAACACTGCAACAGGACAAAAGTCCATCTATGTGCTCGATGGCAATTGGTGTGGGACTTTTCCCTTTCACTTCTGGATATGGAGTGACAATCAACAAAAAGAGAAAAATCATCCTGAAATGAACAGTCACACACCTACCTTCTTCCAGAAAAAATAATTTTCAGTAGAGTCTTTATAAACAGTACTTCTACATATGAAATGTAATATTTCAGCGAATTTGAAGCTGTCTGTACTGAATTCTGAAACAAATTGATAAAGGAGCAAAGCTTTCTTTCTGTAAGATCTGTTAGGAGACCACTTTCCAAAGTTGAAGATTGACTGAGCAGATCACCAAGGCAGGAACATCTAGAGAGAAGAGTTTTATTGGGGAAATTGCAACACAACACTGCATAGCCCTGTTCATTATTAGAACTGTTTTTAGACAGTGCTAATTTTGTTCACATATGCCCTGTCCAAGTATTTTAATCACATTACATCATTTTAGTGTTGTGTTCCCTTTTATTCATCTCTGCAATTCTTGATGCTTGATCAAAAATGAAAATGAGTGAAAAAGGAGATGAGAATGCTCAGATCTGGAGAAAAAGCACAGAGCCTCCATCATTTCTGCAAATGAATTTCTCTCCAAAATGCCTTGGATAAACTTGGAGGAAAATATCTTTCTGATGAGAAGTTTCTCACTCCACTGAGCACAGAAAACTTATTTCATGAAGTCTGGCTACATACAAGTCTGACTGCAACCAAAACCACACAAATCAGAGATAAGCAAAAGTGGAAAAAATTAAGTTTTGGGTAAAGGAATGGCTGGAGCCTCAGGTGTTTTTTTTTCACTTAATCCAAATGCTCTGTTCAGCCCCCTGTTCCTAAAATGTGAGTGTGTTTTTAGACTTGAGGAATAGGCGCTGTAACAGCCTTACTTAACTTGGGTAAGTCCATTATTTCCTGTGTATTAGAGAAGCAATTCTTTTGGTATCCAACTTAACTAGAATCCAGAATAACATTTAAGCCAGCTGAGCCAAGGGTTTTTTTGTGGTTTGCCAGCTCTGATTTTAAAATCTCCGTGACATCTAAATTTGCACTTCCACAAGGCATGACAAGAAGACCAAGATTGCCTCACTGAAACTGTCAGATGAAACAAAATAAGAGCTCGGTCTTGTCCTGCCAAACTTGGCTCACATCACTGCCTATCTTACAAAATCAGATTCTATGGCTGGCAGGCAGAATCAAGCTCTAAATTTGAATGCCACAGCCATAAATGACAGTGAAAAAAGTTAAGAGATCTGCTTGGATCTTGGACATGCACAAAATCTGGGGACATTTGAACATTGATCTGCATGCTCGTCAGTAGCAAAACTCCAAAATAGACAGGAAATTAAATTTAAAGTGTAAGGGCATCTTCCTTGTCTCTTCATGTGCTAAGCTAAGTTTTAGCTTGGTAAATCTTCAAAGCCTGCCCTTTTCCACTCATACCACTTTTTTTTCCAAGACTTCTTTCTGTATCTGACGTAACATTCTTAACCCCATCTTCTTTTCCCCTTGTGAAGTAGAATTACTGTACGAACATCTGTTTTGACTGGCGTGGGAATGTATCCTACTGCAATCAATTCAGCAGTGTTGGCTAACTTGAGGCATAAAGAAGGATTAGATCCAACATTTCCAGGCTGGATTTTGCTTGTTGCTGTCTCTCATAAGCCTTCCAACCTGTGCACTTTTCCTCCTGCTGCAGAGAGCCCTTGCTGCAGCCAGACACTGTGCCTGAGTCCTGGTCCTGCTCAAGCCTGGCCACAGAGCTCTGTTTGCCTTCAGGCAAAGCATTCCAGCGTGCCTGCAAGAGAATGGTTAAATAACCAGCAGTCACAAATAATCAGTGCTGTTTGTGACACCACAGCTACTAAAAGCTGTAAGAGGAGAAGGCACCCCTTGTGTCTCTCACACACATGCCACACACTAACTCATGCACACAAACAGTCTCACAGCCTCTCTAGGAGCTGCCTGTTGCTCCCTGCAAGGCAGAAGGTCAAGCTCACTTCTGTCCCCTTGGCCACTGAGCTTGGGCAGGGGTGATGTCAGCATGAGGAGGTGTGTGAAGGAGGTGGGATGGGAGGTGGGAGACAACAGAAATAGAGAGAGGCAGCTGAGAGCATGTCAGAAAACAAAAAGATCACAGAAGGGGAAAGGGATTAAGGGGAAAAAATAATGAAGAAAATAAATTGTGGAGAGAAGGACATCAGGGAGGGAAGGGAGTAGAAGCTATATTAGAACATGATGAGAAATAAGTAAAAAGATTCAGAAGCCAATCCATCAAAACTACCACTTAAGAAAAAGAGACTGAGGAACCATTGCTATGATTTCTCCTGCACCTAGGATGAAAACTGCCTCCTGTGAAGTCAGTGAGAGTTTAACCACTGGTTTCAATCAGCCTAGGGTGTTACTCCTGTCTTCTTTTTTATTTTCTTGCACAATCTAAGCAGATACTTGGGTAGTAGCAAATGCATCACAGTTGATTGACATAGCACATCCCTGGGAACAGTTACCACTTTTTGGGGAATTTAGGCCTGTCTTTCCCCTATTTTCACATATATGGACTTCTCAAAAAAAATCTACTTTAATTTCTGAGCTTTCAGACTTCCCAATAAATCTTTTAAAGCTTGTGGCTCAACAGTGACAATTCTTGTCTGCAATAGCCTAAGTGTAAGCAGCACTTCAACCAAGTTACTTTTTCCTGGATAAGGAGACTACTTCTGTGGAGACAGAGGAGGTTTTCCAAGGTGACTGCTGCTTTGTTTGTAATGACTGAGACCTTCCTAACAGCGGCATTGGAAATTAACCATTTTATTAATGTAAAATAACAAGGATTTTTTTTCTGCTCATTTCCACTGAAAAAGATTAAAGTTAGCTCATCTGTGTTGAAACCTTGCATGGTTTTGGGGCCAGACTGCAGGAGAAATCTGAGCAGATGCAGGACAGAAGTCTCAGCATTTACAGATTTATAAAATTCTCTGTATGGTTAATACCCATGCTGATTATACAGCAATTCGGAGATCCAAATCACTTTACAAGTATTAACTACTTAATACAATGCCCTTGAGAGGTGTTTAGGTAGAGCTAAGCAAGAATTATTATCTCTATAGAACTGACAGGGACACTGTGACTGAGATGTGGCTTGTTTGAAGCCACATGGCAAGTCAGCTGCCAAGTCAGGATTAGCACTTGGGTCTTTCACTCCCAGGCACCATGTTCAAGTCACTAGACTGTGTTGCCCCTGAAGATTAATAAGGATTAATGGGCAAAGCAGAGGAGAAAGAACAATGTATGCCAAGAATATAATAGTAACACTCCAGGGTGAAAAATTAATACTGAGGTGTTGAAAGGCCTCAGAGAAATCATGAAAACCAGAAGGAGTTTTACAGTTTCTTAAAAGATGTGGTTCTGATGATAACCAACTCCAAAATGGGAAGAAAGGGAGACCCTTTTAAGTCTTACAGTCTGTAAATCTTAAATAAATATGAACCCGACAGTGAAAATCACATTCATACATTTATATTGCAAATTTACAGAGAAACACTCAAGCTGCAGTTTACAAGTGATTTTAAATCCCTCAGAAATCTACACTGGAAAGCAATCCTCAAACAAAGCCTCTAGAAACAGGGAGGAGTACAGAATAATGCAGTGAGAGAAGGCATGGTAGGAATCACTTAGGATAAGTTGCCTGACCTGATCTCCTCGGGCAACTTCTTGCGGCCACAAGATACTCATGAGCATTTAAACAGAGCAAGTCTGTGGGTGCAAGAGGTTTCCATTACCTCTGTTTTCAGCCCTGATGAGCAGCTCTGCACTCTTCAAGGAAAACAGAAGAGGGTTTCAAGACATGGGAGAAAGATGCTTAACACATTTGGAGAACATCCTCGGAGTGAAAGATACCCGCAGGATGAACTGAGCTTGTCGAGAGCAGGGCTGCTGGCTGGCTGGCTTGATCACAGCCTATAAACACCTGTGCAGGGAGAGGAGCTGGGAGGCTGCAGGGCAGCTCTGTCTCACAGGCACAGGTCTAATTTCCAGCACGAGAAGGTGTTTATAAACTCATCTTAACATGGAAGGTGGAAAACTGCATGGGGTTGGACTGAGGTGGGTTCACAATAAGAGAATTATCCAGAAGTTTTGCTCTGGGTCCACAACGGCACCCAGCTTTGAAGCAGAAAAAAAACCACTCTGTGGAGTCCCATCACCCAAATTGCGGCATGCAATCAGGTTGTGCCCTTCACAAAAATTTTGTCCTGGCTTCACTAGCTTAAGAATAAACTGTATTTAAGCTAAAAACAAACAAAACCTTTGGAAATGAAAACAGAATCAACATGGAAGACATGTAATGAGTGAAATGTGAAAGAAGACAGATATAAAAGTGTTTTTCCTGGTTTGGTTCCCAAATGGCAGTATATAGTAATGACATCTTTCCTTAACCCTGGCTTGGAAAAAGTGTGTCTAGAGCTCATTAACTGCAGTCCAATACAGGGTGACATCCAGCACTCTGGGTGGTTACTAATATGAGAGCTGCTGACTTGAAGCATAAATGGTTCACTGCACGATTCCAGGGCAGCACCTACCACCCAAGGAAGACAAACAAGATGCTCTGGAAGCTGTGCAATTCACTCGTGCACAGGCAGCATGTATTGCTTCGCTGCCACCAAAGAAATGGTTCAAATTCTCACCACGTGTACACCTGTGCCATCTCAGGGAAGTCTCTGGTGTAGCTCATGTGACTCCATACCATTGCTGTAACTGAGCTCTCTCACAAAAACAGCAGTTAATCCACAGGACAGGCAAGATGGAAAGCAAAATGCCTGAATCTGCCAACTGCCAGTTTATTGGCTTTTATTTGCCAAAGGTTGCTGTGGGTGAGGTATTGGAAAATGCATCTACAGTCAGCCCGCAGTGCCTCCAAGATAGTCTTCCAAGCCCAGCAGAACATACTTCAGTAGTTTTCATTTGTTTCTTATCCAAAAATGCCTGTGAGCCCAGCAGTTTATGAAGCAATCCTTTTGCAACAAATTTAAAAAAGAGGGATTTCTGGGGAGCGCTCTTAACACTCCTCTATCTCCATCTCAATGGCTGTATTCAACCCGTTCTGCTCACTGCTCAGTCCCAATTACAATGAGCTAGCTCACTGCTCAGTCCCAATTACAATAAAAGTATTTAATTTCCTCTCTGATTTCCCTTCAACAACAGATTGCAACTTGTCACACTTCAGGCTAATTTTGGTAGCTCATTTAACGCACATTGAAACCCGAATATGTTCCTAAGCTCTGGCTCGTTGCAATAAAGGATGGAGAAAGGAGATGAAATCTCTGGAGATTGAGAACCCGACCATGATTTCTGCTGGCTGAAAACTTGTATTGTCCCAGCAGTCTTGGGGTACAGCTAGAATCTTCCATGAATGATTAATAGACTATAGACAGATCAATGAAACTCTGCCCTAAATGTATCTGAACCAACTCAGCTGGGGATCAAAGAAGTCTAACCAGCCACTGTCCTGTAATTTGCAATTCTTGATGTAGCGAAACAGCATAATTCATACTTAGTGTGGCTGGTTTCTCTAGCTCAAGTACCTGAGACACCTGAGTGATTGGGTTTTTCTCCCTTCCCTGCTTCCTAGTCAGCATTTAAGTTACTATGTGGTGAGTTGGCCTCCAATATCCATGTTCAAGAGAACCCTCCTCCATTTAGTAACCCCACTGATTCCAAGAACTGAAAATTCAGGATTATGTTCATTGCTAGTGAACTCATTCTACCACTTATCAAGAGAATATTAAGCTTCCCATAAAGCACTTTTTAGTGCTAAGTCTTGGAGATAGTTAAATTCTGTCAGCAATATCAAAATTATTTCTTATCCCCAATTTCTATAACTAGCATAGTAACTTACTTCCAGGAATAATAAAGACTGTAGAACATATTCTCAGCTTTCTTGATGGATGATGAGTTGGCCTCAGTAAAGTTGTTAACGATGTAAAATAAAATGCAAATTAAATAGCACAATCAAAACGTAGCTATTAAAAAAATAGTCATGCAGGCATTATATGATACTAAGTACCACCCCTTTGCTTATATTTTTAGATAGATAATACCAGCATATTAGAAACATAATAAATCACAAAAACTGCTTCTGTAGTTGTGAGTTCCTCAAACTATGGGTCATAACCCTTCATGGGGATTCCTGAATGAGTTTGAATGGGATCACAAACCATTAGCAAGAAGTGAGGGCAGATTATTTCCCCCTAAATTGAGCAGCTCAGTCCTGTGGCAAGGAGAGCAGACTGTAATTAGTGGCTGCAAGTAGTTATACTTGCTAGGGAACTGCTAACTACCTTTAATTACAACAGCTCACTTTCTCCAGGAGAGAGGAGCAATATAGGCTAGAATTAAAATTGCTGGATAGTTGCTAACTGCCTTTCATTGCAGGCAATAGATCTGTTTCTCCAGGGAGGAAGAATAAACTTGCGACTGGATCTTATTCCCCCATCATTTAGAAATGGGGCCATTACCAACTCAGGGGGTCACACAAATACGCAATCCAACACAGTTGTATTTCCAGCCTGTGTAAGAAAGAAATCAATAGTCTCATTTAGAGAATGTGTGACCACTAGGCAAAGACTGAGGGGCCCCATGCAATCAGCATCGCACCTCAGTGAAGAAGGATGTTTATTAAAGGACTTAAAATGAGAGGGTAATTGAAAAAGTAGAATGATCTCACTGAAACGCACTTGCACATTTCTTTCTATGTCCCTGCCTGTCATCTGAACACACTTTCTTGTCCAGAAGGGATCACCTTTTCAAAGCTTTCAGCAACTGAATGCACCAAGATGGAAACTGAAGACTGGCACTTGAAGCTGCAGTTCCACACTGTGTCTCCTGGCTCAGTTAGCACACCAAATAGGCCAAGACAAGGGACCTCTCCTCTTCCCTCCTGAGGGCAGCTTTCCTCAAGCCTGGAAGATAAATTATCCAGCCCTTCTTCCTCTCAAAATAAGGGATTTTAGGGAAACACAACAGTGATATGAACTCCACATCCCATATTAGGGGCTTTTAGCATCATCACAGTTCATGTTTGCTTTCTTGTGGTCTCTTCAATATCCATGATGCCTGTGGCTGCAGAGCAACCTGTCTCCTTCAATGCCTTCTGGCTACCACAGTCACCATGTACCTTTCTCCAGGAGTGCCCTGCAGCTCCAGAATGGAGTGGAAGCAATGTCAGGTGGAAGTGACCTTGCTGGTGGACATGATCGTAGTCAGTAGCAAAGGTCTCCACTACTCCCGCAGCGCCTTTCCGATTCTCACACTGCACCCTGTGATGTGACACCCTCTCCCTGGGGGAGCAGCTCAGAAAAGGGATCCAGGTTAGAAATAACAGAGGGGAAATCAGAAGAAAAAAAAAAAAAACAAAAAGAACAAGAAATGAAGGAAAATTGTTGTTTTTCGACTGGATCAGTTTTCTAACCTGTTGTATTGCGCAACTATATGAGCACCTGTGGTGGCCTGAGCCAAGAGTGGGAAACATGAGAAGTGTCTCGAACAGCACTGCCACATAGTGGCTGCGTGAGACAGACCCTGGCTGATGTGGGTGGGAAAATAAGAGCTGACCTGAATGGTGTCTACACAACTTGGCCATGGAGAATGGCTCAGATAGTGAGAGAAGCTCCTGAGTTTTGCAGACAAAGATGCAACGTGGTGCAGGCCTCAGCATGGAAGCTGGGCAGCTTGAAACTCAAAAGGGTCATGGCCTCCTGCTAGTGGGAATGATTAGGCATGGGAACAGAGGAACTTGTATTGTCCCTGGGTGTTAAAAAAGAGTTTAAGCCATAAGTCATTCTTAAATTTAAGGTTTGGGTCTCTTTTGAACTTGAACTTGCAAGAATGTGTGACATTGTCCTAACAAACCCCTTTCAGAGGAGAGAGGGAAAATGATGCCAGCCCAGGGGACTGGAGAGTGGCTGCACTCTTTAAAGCCTGTAGCCAGTGTCATGGATAGTTTTGTATCCAAAGAGCATGGAAATAGTATGACCTACTAGAAACAGTGAAAAATACCAGAATTGCCATATCATATTCCTAATACTAAAAACAATGTGTTCATGCCATGGGAGAACTCCCACTGAGGTGCTGGGACCTTCCAAGCCCTTCCCACAGGTTCTCTGCCCACTGCAGAAAGTCAACACTGAGGAAAAACCCTCCTGTGAGCCATGCCACTGTGTCTTCTGACAATCTCGTGGGTGATACACATCAAACTACATCTCCCCAGAAACCCAGCAGGCACAAGTTATTCCAGAAAGTCCCAAGAGCAGAAATCCTGCTTCCAGAGTCAAGTGGAAACTCTTCCCACTCCTGTCAGATCTTCAGGGATCCATTCTCGGGTTCTTTTCACACCTTTCTGTGAAATACAATGTAACTGCAGCCACAAGTTCTGTTTTCTCAAGTTTTTCTTTGCAATTTGTCAGCATCGTTTGTGCCAAGCCAGAAGGGTTATGTCCATACTCTCTGGTGCTGAGCAGGATACCCGTAACTCATCCAGCTTTTTTGGAAATAGGGATGTGGCCCCCAGAAGGCTGATAAGCCAGGAAGAGCACTTTGGAAACATATTTACTACTAACTGCAATGAGAAAATAAACTTTTATTTCCCTGCCCCTTGACTCTGTACTGTTTAGCTCTGTGTCCCTTCTGTGCCATGTGAGGCACAGCCTGGACAGGTGTAGCTGGGGATAGGACACTCTGGGCACGTCCAAGTGGAACGGAGTCTTTAAGGTAGATTTTCAAAGCATTTTGGATTTCATCTTTGCTTAGCAGCTGGTTACTGTGCCAAAGCCATGAATCACCACTTGAAGTGATTGAAGGAGGGGTAAAAATAATAATAGTAAAGTGGAAAACTAGCTCAGGGAGAGGCTATGGAGTCCTGTTAAACTTGAGAGGCTACAATTTCTATTCCTAGACCTGGTGGTTAACACAGGAACAAGAACCATGATTCCCCACACCATCCAAAAAGTTGTACAAGGCAAAAGCTGAAGAGCAAACCATCAAAAGGTCAATCCTGTACTGTGTAGGCAAATGTTGCCAGCAGATTAACATGGCAGTGTTCATGAAAAGTCTGCAGCAGCTCTGGCAAGCTTTGCAAAATTTATAATTCATTGCAAAGGAACCAAATATGTGGTGTTTGTTTCTGTGGAAGAATGGGAGGAGACTAATGGTAAAGGAGAAGGAGTGGGTGTGCGGAAGCGGGGAGAGGGGAAAGCAGAAAACCAAGCCCTGGCGAGGTTTCAGGGACCTACAGAAAAAAATTGTCTACATAGAGTAGTTCAGACCTCAAATACCGTGCCGTGCTTTGACAATCTTCTGGGGTTTGGCATTTTAAACAAAGCGTTCTTACATTTACTAGGCTGGAATGTCCATTTGACTATAGACTCTCTGCTACTTTGGTCGTACTTTAACATTTTGGACATGTGACAAAAATGTGTGTAACGCATTTTTTAAAGTGTTGATTGTGCTCGTAATTTTCAAGTCAGAATATAAAATAAACATCTCTGCCCTTTCTTCCAGCAGGCAGCACAGAGATCTGCTCTCCGCGTTCTATCTGACAGGTACATTTTGTCATTTTTATGAACTATAAATTGCTTTATGAAACGTTGAGCCCTATTTATTGTGGCATATAACTCATAATCGGATTTTGTCCCCAAAGTATCTGTGAACTGGGATGTTAAACATTTTGCATGCTTGGATTTGTCATGCATGTGTAGAGTTTATTACTGCAAAAATCACAGTCTTGTTGTATTTCATACAGAGTATGCAGAATCCCTTGTTGTGATACCAAACGAGAGATAAGAAACTTACTGGAGAAGGCATGAATGATGCAGTAAATTCTGAGCTTTAGAGTTTGCTGAGATATATCTGAGCTCATTTCTCAGCAATAAGTACTTCATTTATTCTGAGATGTTCTCTTTCGACTTTTTCCAAATCCTTTCCCTGGGAATTACTCTTCCTTTGATGGAATTCTCTGTATGTTTTATGCACAAAAACAATGCCCTTTTTACCCCTTAAGTTTTAAGAGATTGGTATTTTGGAGGAATTTAATTAATTTTTTCACTTCTTCTGGAACTGCAGCAGTGCTCCAGGCAGATAAGCAGGGGACCAAATCCTTAGTGTTCAGGTTTTACTCAGCTCTTTTTCAAGCAAAAAAAAATCCATTAACTTCAATGAGAAACTTGCCTGAGTGAGGAATTCAGGATTTGGGCCATAGCAAATGTTATAGTTGGGCAGTAGGTCTGCACAGGTATTTACCTTAAATGACTTTTATGAAAGAGGATTGATTGAAATATAAGGTAGCTTTCTAAGACGGTCCTGATTTCTTTTCCAGTTTTGGGAAAGGAGGTAGGGAAGGGGGAGGAGACACTGTACATTTTAGTGCCTGTGAAAAAGAACTAGCAGATTTACATTTTTCCACAAATGAGGTACTGTGTCATGCAGGCTGACACAGAGTAAATTTCCCCATGTCTTGTTGGCAGCCCCCTCTGCTCCGTCTGGCCCCCAGCCCCCCGCCTCCCTGGGAATAAGCGGTAATTGACTCTGGAAGCCAGCTCAGGCCAGGATTTCTCCAGAGCAGAGCCTGTCACTTAGGCTGAATTATATGTTGTGCATGGATGAATAACATTTCTCTCTGCTCGGAGGGTAAGACCGCCAAAATTATTGACCTTCCCTCCCCAAGTTTACAAACACCGTTTTGTTTAGAATTTTTTGCCCCGCTTTAAGGGAAAAAAAAATCCTGAGTAAAATGTATGGGATGTGGGTGAAATTGCTGGCACAGTTATAGGGTTCCAAAGTATTTGCTGTAACGGGAATGAATGCAAAAGAAAGTGGAGCTGGAGTCAGCATTATGCCCCTCTCCCTGGAGGTGTGCAAGCTCACTGCCAAGGCAAAGCAGATCTTGCACTTGGTGGGGACAATACTGTGACCAAAGGAAACATGGGGATTTTTTTCACAGCATCCTCCCCCTGGGCTGAATGTGGAACATTCCTGCAGGAGTGGCCCTGCAGGTAATTAACAAGCCCCCAGACCCCACAGTTTGATTTCTGTCTACCCTGGAAAGAAAAGTGGTGGTGATGGATAGATGTTCCCTACCTCGTCAAAGGTGGTGAGGTTGCAGGCTGCCTTCATCCACAGAGCAGAAGGGCCTCAGTATTAATAACCATCACACCTCAGATTTAGGATTTATGATCAAATATTTCCCTGTCTGCCCCTAAAAGCATGCTCAGGGACTACAGCTTTCCAACCTGCTCTGCAAAAATTTGGCTGCCAGGATACCCTCCTTCCCGCGCTTCTGGAGGGGGTGCTTGGAAGGCTGGGGATGCACCCTGGGGTTTGCCTCCCTGCCACCCATGACCTCACTGCAGTGAGCAAATGGGAGGGCAGGGGGCCAAAATCCCACACTGTGACAGCAGTTTCTCTCTCTTCTTGGCTAGAGAGAGGATGCCTGTGATAATGCTGCTCATTAGTTGTGTCCCAGTAGCAACTCAGAGCTCCCAGTACCACACCAGCACTTCCCAGCAACAAGGGAGAAGGCAGCTTACTATAAAACATACAGTAATTTTGTCCTTTTTTAAAAAAAATATTCTCCAGAAGTTCCTGTTGCAGTTCTTGCTTTCAGGTTCTATTAAAGAGGTAACAGTTAGCTAAACTAAAAGACGAGAAAAAATAAACTAAATAAACATAAAAGAGAGAGTTTTTAAACCTAGCCATTGATTTCTGTAGTGTATCGCAGTCTTGTTTTCAGAATGACACAGTAACCCCCAGCAGATTTATGGGCATACACAAAGATTAGTGACCCAGAAGCTTGACTGAAACAGCTTTTCTGCTTCCAGAAGACAGGTTGCTCTGCACATGCACTGACTATTTTGTCAGCAAAGATGCACTGGCCCCATTAGCTTTTCATTCTCTCATGAAAAGCCCTCGGTGTTTATTCAGCACAGCTTGGTTTTAATTTTATTGTGCTCTTCAGTAAAGTGGTCAAACTATACAGATTACTCACTTTCTGGGATAGAGAAGAGCAAGAACTTAACTCGTATACCTTAATGGTATAGTGCTGGCATATTTTCAATTGTCTCCCATATCCGCTGCCTGAATAGCTTTCAAGTGAAGAAAAACGCCTGTAACTAAAATATTCAGTGTGTTCTGTTGCTATTTAACAGTAAGCAGTGTGGTTAAGCCAGGTCTTAAACTTGCTTAATCCCACTGAGCTAAATAGATTTTATTATTGACTCCCATGGTTCCAGAACTCTGACCTTAAGGCTGAAGTTAAAAGCTAATTTTTTTTGCAGTCTGTTCCACTAACCCAGAAGCACTTGCTTGCTGGATACATTTGCAATGGAGAATGTCCAGCTGTAAATTACAGCTGTTTGCAATCCTACCCAAACACAACACTCATTATTATTCTTTTGTTCTTCTTAGACTGAAAAGCCCACCATGAGGGAGACTGTAGAGTACTTAATCCACACATTAAATTTACTCTCAGCTCATATTCATGTGCAAGATAAGATTTTCCATGAAGTAAAGATTTACAGTGGTTCTAGGGCGCTTTTATTCCCCTGGCTGCTTTTATTTCTCTGTGCTGGAGTGTAGGCCAAGTGGGTCTGCTGAAGAGTTTTGAACACTTAGAGGAAAGTGTTGTACCACTGCTGAATTTCCTCTCTGTAACAAGGGAAAGATGGGTCCTTCGCCGAGTACTTGGGGGGTACCTGGGAGACATGCTGACTTCACAGCCATGATCTGCTCCCCTTTTCTGTGTACTTATATTGGAGAAGACAGGCAAAACCCACCAGCTCTGCCCATACAAACCTCAGTGCAGGCATCTAAGGTACAGGCAGAGCTGAACCCAGTCATCTCAGCAGCCATATGGCTCTGCTGGCAGGCCTGCCATTCCCAGCTGATAAGCCCTGTAAAGAGTCCAACTCAATAGCTTGCTTTCAGCACCTGGGTGATACAAACGTGCTGTCCAGACCTGAACTGTGAAGCACAGGCTATGATAAACCTTTTAGATTTACCACCTCTTGCTGTTGACAGAGTAGACGTCTCTGCACTAGCATCCATTTGGCAGTGGAGACAAGCCCCATTCATGATGTCTGGTGAGCTACACAGCCTGTCTTGACCTTCAGTCTGGGCAGGAGGGATAGTGCTTTGCTCTTCCATGTAACCATGCCCCATCTGTCCATGTCTGATCACAGTTAGGACACCAAAATGCAGGCTGTACCAGACATGAGCTGGTTTACCCTAATGGGACTGGCCAGGAGCACGCAGAATCCTGAAGGGCAAATGAAATTTCCCCTTTCCCCACGGGCGAAGTGAAGAGTTTGGGCAGCTGAGAAGCAGTGGAGCCTCATATCTGTGGGGAGAGACATTTGGAAGCAGAGGTGCTGCTGCACTGCCTCTCATGGCTGCATGCATGCATCTAGCACTCAGGTGCAAGAAAAATCAAAAAGGTTGATCTTGGACAACCCAGTCCCTTGCCCTGATATTGTAAGCAGACACAGAATTGATGATTAGTCCAGTGGGATGTGTAGCACAGCTTTTCTTCAGACAAAGCTACATCGAGATGCATTATTTGTGTTAGGAGGCCTGGGGAAGCACTGCCTGTAAAATATTCAAGCAAATAATAAGAGGAAATTTAGATTTTTTAATAGATCACTTAAGGCAGGGAAGGCAGCTGTCCAAGCAGCCTTAAAACTTTTTGTGAAAAGAGACAAAGTTTTCTTGTTCTCAGGTATCTGCTTGAGCTGTGATTATGCGAAGCAGTTAAATTTGTGGTACCCTGAAGTAAGTAAAGAATCCAGTGGCAGCTAGCAGAAATACTCATGTGCTTCATGTCTCTCACATACTTACTGTTTGTGTTGGACTGATGTTTTTGATAACATCGCCTTTCACACCGTGAGAGTTCTCCACACGGGAAGCTACATGGTCAGCTTATCAGTGAGTGACTCAGCTAGCTGGCTGGCCAGAAAAGCTTCATGTGGCAGCATTGTGCAATCAGTGACAGCCGAGGGGAAGCCTTGGCTTGGGACAGCTGATCTGGGACCTGGCGGAGAGTGACGGAACTGAGATCACAGGCTCCACAGGAGTCAAAAAGGTTGGCCAGAGACAAGCGTACGCGCACAGTGCTCACCGCCACAGAGGCAGACTTGCAGCTCTCAGCGTTAGCACATAGCACATTGCTTAAACTTTCTCTTTGAGAGGAAAAAGAGAATACCTCTGAGAGGGAATATATGGATTTATCATTTATGTCTTACATGAAAGCTTGGCTGTTTGGAAATGCTGGTGTCTCACACTTGCACCCTCCTTGGCCGCCACCCCAATAAAGGGTAGCAAAGAGCAGCTGCTCCTTGGAATGGTCTGGAGTTTCTCAGTCCTGCTAGTTACAGGACATGAAGGTGGAAGAGTAATGATACATATTGTATATAGGATAGGTTTTCCAGTATTGGAGAAAGTTGTGAATTAGTGAAAAGGGGCTTTAGAAGAAAAGCCTGTGTAGACAGCTTGGAGTGAAAATGAATAGGTATCTGTAAAACTGGGACTCCCTCTATGTCATTTGTGAGCAAGACCTGTAGCACTCACCTTTTTGCTGCTGGATATTTTCTCATACCTTGAGTATTGCTAGTGTTTATTTAGAATTGTTTTACCATAGCACCAGAGATGTGTTGTGGATGTACTGTTGTGTGAGAAGGTGGAGCAGAGTTGTCCCAGGGAACTGTAACAACTTTGAGCCCTACTAAATACTGGAATTCAATTGATGTTTAAAGACAGAAAAAGAAATGTTAAGATGTATTTTTCTCTTCAAGGAAATGATAGTGTTTTGCTATCATGACAGCTAAACATCTCCCACCTCCCTTACGGGCAACATCATGCATTTTTTCCCAAATGATATCTGGGGGAAGTCAGTCAGTTCTAGTTTCCAGAAACATCTGCATTTTGAAAAATATCTATCTGCTAGAAGAAAGGTCTGACTAGTAATTTCTCACATATTTTCTTTGACTTCCTTGGTCTTTTAAGAAACAGTGTGAGGATAATTACAGAATGAAGGTAGAAGGTAAAAAGACAAGGTATAGGTCTGTGGTCTTTCATATTTTAGTAAGGAGAAAACAGGTCCCATTGCTGGCTGGCAGCATGAAGAATATGCAAAGTGCTATTGGGAAGAAGAGTGTATATGTGTGCAGCATATGAAGTGCCTCAGCATATGATTAACCTCACTGGGTATGTAGTAAATAGTAGATAACTGTGATCAAAAAAGTATTCATGTGATTTATCAAACTGAGCAACTGTGCATTTTGCAGTGAAGCAGGAGGTCAATCCTGAAATCTAGGGCAAGTAGAGCAATAGGAAATTGCAGGGACTAAGAAGTTAATCATACTGTTGGACTGCTTCCATCTGGTTTTGAACGACGGAGTCAGTACAGTGCTAGCGAGGACGCTTCACGGCAACAGATCAGGAATTAATTTTTTCAGCAAATCTTCAGCTATCATTTGTGCTAACACAGGCTTATAAAAATGTAATTTAATTTCTTTGGAATAAATCAAATAGGACAAGAAGTGTGAGAATGTTTTTTTAATGTGTGTATCTGAGGCAAAAAATAAAAAGTGTGAGAGTAGGAGAACAGCAACAATCCAAGAGGAAACACACATTAACAATATAAAACCTGGAAGGCATCTATGGCCACCCAGTTAAATTGTGCACATAATTTGCTTTGAAAAATCAGTTCGCAGTTGGGAAATTTCTACATTTTTATGACCCTTGGAGGCATAATCTTGTCTAACCTGTCTGTCCATCTTCATAAATGTGGATCAAAGGAGCACTGACCTAATGTTTTGTGGCATTGATGCTCTGAACACCACTTACATATATCATGAGTGCATATAAGCAGTGAGTTTGTTAATAAATTCTTTTTTCCCTATTATTGATACTACTTATGATATTTCAATGAGATTTGAACACCTGAGCAATAAAAGTCCCCGTAGGCAATGAACCTGTTGTAAAACAAAAGGTATTTTAACCCTGATAGTAATTCTGGTAGCTAAAACTTGCTTTCTTCGAAGAGGTAGGAGGACAGTTAACTGATAACATTATGCCTTTCTTACTTCAGCAGTGGGATAAGAGAACAGAGAGCCCTACACTAGGAGTAACGTGTTGTGCTATTTTTAGTGCTATGCTGCAAAAAGTGAAATGTTATAAATACATTTGTATCTATTTCCTGTCAGTCTGATGAAAGAGAGCTCAGGTTTACACAGCACCAAAAGCAGGAAACCGGTGGCCACTCCGTTCACACAAATCACCACTTTCATTACCACTTTATTTTAAGAAAAGGTGAAAATTCATAGCAAGTAGCAACACCTCAGCCTGGTCCAGTTACATGACACGAGTTTGGGACTTTTGACGCCTGTATGCTTGTGAATCGCATCCTAGCTATAGCTCGGGGAGTCTCCAGAGCAGGTGCAGCAATGCAAAGGAGAAATCTCAGTTCCCTTTGAGTGAGGCAGCAGTCCATGCAGCAGATGGAAGGAGATCCCCCTTCAAGCTTTAATGGTTCGGTAATCAGCCAGGCACAACAGGGCTTTCTGGCATCAGCTCCATGGATGATGACATGCTTGCTCCAGTCGGTTTCTCCTGCCTTCCTGCAAAGGTGGTTTAGAAATCTCAGCTAAATTTCTGGGTTTGCCTTTGTCACTGGCAAGGCTATCTGCCTTCCATCCTCTGTATTTTTTAATTTTAGATTCAAGAGCGTTTTCTCCTTGCTCTTGCTTTTGTTCTGACCCTGGCAACAATGGAGGCAGAAAGGAAAGGGGAGACTGGCTTGCTCAGGGGAAACAGTCAGGTTCTGCAGGAGGCCAGTCCCATGAAAAAGATATGCTTGTGCTCAGGATGGGCAAGGGATTCCTCAGAACAGTGTCTTCATGAGGCCCCAGTAGGGACAACACAAAGTCTGTGCTTTGGCTGGCCCTTTGTTCTCTGAGGGGTGAAGAGGATACTACACAGATGCAGAACTGTGTCCAGTTTCTTTGCAGGCAAAAAAAATAGGATGAGTTAGTACAAAGAATGAGGTACCCTGTGATTTCTCCATGGGGATTAGTTGTGGCTCATCAGGCCTGAAATGCTCCTGCAAGGAGTCACATTGTTGTGATCTGAGATACTTTGCTCCCCCAAGCAGTCCCATCCAGATGTCTCCTCCGTTTTTTCATGACTGCTTCTATTTTGATGTAAGTTGCAGGAAAATTTTTATCCTTTCCTCTCTCTTGGAAAAGTATTGGATTTATTCTACCGTGGACGAATGGTTCATGCTGTTCTAGGTTTCTTGCATTTCAGTGAAAGGAAATGTGTGATATTTGAACAGCCTGGGTTTTCTCCCAAAGAAAAACCAGAGCATTTGTGAAATTAAACAAAGCTCTTACAGTGGAACAGCTTTTTACCACAGCTACTTCACATATGCTGGTGGGAAGGTACAGCAGCAGTCCAGTAGGGCACTACTAGCTCCCCCAACACCCTCACTAGCAACCTGATGAGCAGGAAAGTATTCAGGCTCTGGAACCATTGAAGCTTTTTTGATGTAAGCTGAGATCCAAAAATCTCAAATGGATCATTTTCTAAAATTACAAGGTTTTTCTTTTTGCTCAGTCCACATTTCCAGGGAGTCTGTCTGGTGACATTTTCTTTACAAATTATCAGACCAAACACTTTCTGCTTTATTTTTCATTATTATTGCTTTCTTTAGAGGTTCTGTTTCATGGGTAGATTCAAAATTGGAGGGCTTTGTTCCAAACTGGAATGGCATGAAATTTCAAATTCCTTCTCCAAATAGAAGACCTTCCTTCTCTCAAGGACTGTATTTATAGTAGGCTGCCCTTTTTGCAGTCAGAGAGAGGCCAGATCATATTATGACTGTTTGCTTTAATGTGTTTTTAACTGAGAAGTAAAATTAGGCCTGGATTGAAACTGAGTGAAAAAAGTCTAAGTTCAGACATTGCATTTTTATAACCTGAAAATTTTATCATTTTGAAAGGCAGAAATAAATAGAAATTACTAAAATTAAATTCGTTATTTTTCCATGGGGTATGATTTAAACATGACACTATGCTATCTTTAATATGGTATGCAATCTTCCATCATTTTAGCCAAAAATAAAGTTGTTTATTTTAAAGGTAGGTATTTTATATTTAACAAAATTTACTTTACATAGCAGTGTATCTTCTGTATTAGATTACTATCAAGATTTTAAAGGGTTTTTTCATTTGTGACTCAGGTGCAGAACTCTTTTTCATGCTGAGGCACTGCCTCACCCACACATTCACACAGAAGAGAATAGGCCCTTGTCTGTGAAAATTTAGCAGTCAAATAATTCACAAATAGCTCTCACTTTTTACTTACTGGCACAATCAAAGATAACTGCTCTAAATGAACAGTTTGTCAAATAAAATTAAAAAAAAAAAAAACAAAACAAAGCAAAAAAAACCCCAGAGGAGCGGGGTTAAAGAATCCCATGATTCTGATTTAACAGATAAAAATCCCCCCTCAAAAAGTCATAGAGACCTGCCAAGTAAATTTATGGCTTTGCAATGATTCTTTAAGACATTTCAATATGCTTTTTTGGGGATCTGCTGTGCCGCTGGTGTCGTGCATACCCAGGGAGGCTTGTATTCTTTCATGCCCAGGAAGGTGATGCCTGCTGGAGGGGAAGGTGCTGCTTAGGGGACAGCTAGACCCTGGTTCCCAGCAGCCCTAAGAGACTTTGCTTGCCATTCCCATATTCCTCTTCTTCCTTCCTACATTGCCTTTAGAGGGAAAAGAGGAAAACTGGACATGCAGCCTCTATCACATGCATCTTCCCCTACGTGGCCTCAGATCTCCATGATCTCTGAGGGGACCTTGTCCCAGAGCTTCTCTGTCTGCCCATCACGGACCCTTGCTGTGTTTTTTGCCCAGGCTGCCCTTTCCTCATTCCACAAAACCACCCTGACCCAACTGGGGTGCCTGGAACCTCCCCTGGAACCCCCATCTCTTACCAGTCTCCTCCAGCTGCCCCAGTCTCGGGGCCACGCAGCAGGAGCCAAGCCCCTCTGGTTTGCGGTGTCATGAGTGAAGCAGTGCAGGGTACCCAACTGCTGGAAGGTTGATGTGGACCCCATCATTGGAGGGGAACAGTGGAGAAACAGCTGTAGTGAGGGCCAGCCCTATTCTGCCTTGTTTTGCAGCCCCACGGACACCAGCATCCTCCTTTGGCTGAGACAGGGTGGGCACAGCCCAGCTGGGCAGCAGCAGGGCCGGCACTGCCCCCTGCCCAGGCAGGGCTGCCCTCGGCTGCCGGCCCGCAGCGGGGCAGCCACGCCATCAGCTGGACATGGGGGCTCTGTCTGCACCTTGGGCCTTTGCATTCAACTCCCCGCAGTAGCCATCACTCTTCCCTGCTAATAATGCCCTCAAATACTGATTTCCTGAAGCCACTTATTTTAAGGTCATGACGCCCCTTTTTCTAAAGCTTAATAAGCTTGATACTGACCATGTGGAGTTAGAGTGGGTTTGTAAATATTTGTATCTTCAGTATTATTTCTTTGATAGCAAACACTAGGACAATAATTCCCACATTAAAAAGGCTCTTGGGAAGGGTTTAGGAACTCTGGCCAGGCAAAAATAGTTGCCTGAAGGAAGAGGAAAAACCTTGGAGAATTACCAGACTCTTTTTTTAAATTTTGAGACAAATGGACTTTTCAAACTTTGCCCTGAAAAGAGATCTGGTCATGACCTACTATAAATCTCATATGGCCATTTAAAACCTCACAGTGCTCTGGTTAAACAGCATTGCACCAGACAAAACCTCCGGGGCATGGGGACATTGCTGCGGTTTTTCCCTTTCAAGCTTGTATATTGTCCCCATAACATATTGCCAATGTTCACAGCACCAAATGAGACTGTGGCCTTTCTTTAATGTACTCAGAGCTCTTGTGTTGAGAGCCTGTGAGGTCAACAGGAAAACATGGAATGAAATCTCAGCTGAATATCGGTCTTTCCCAGGCTTCCTGGCAATTTCCAAATTCTCACTCTTTTGTTTTCACCTAATAAGATAGAGCTTGTCCTGCGCTCAATTAAAAAAAAAAAAAAAAATTGTGAAAGAGCTAAGACTCAGAAAATGAGCAATTTTATAAAAGCCTGGCAGATTCCCAGTCTGCTGAACATAATAAGAAGCACACTCATTTTTCCAGTTTGAAACTTTTTTGGTGCAAACACCCCTAGTGCAAATACCTCCCACAGGATTTGTGGGAAGAGTGCCAGTATATAGAAAAAAAAGAGTGCTGGTTGGTATTCTGACATGAAAGCTGTAGCCTACATTTTTGAAATAATGATGTTGAAAAGTGGAGCTCTGAGAAGAACCTAATTTTGGGCTTCTGCAGCTGTCAGATCACCCTCAGCTTTCCTTCTTCTTCTGCTAGAGGGACTCACAGCACAGCACCTCTCTCTGTTAAAGCTGAAGAGGAAAGCAACAACTGCAAAGTCATTTGTGCGAACCCAGAGAACAGTCTGAGAAGACAGCAAAACCTAAATACTCCTTAGAGATTATCTCTTTCTAATTTATAGAGATGTACTGGTTCAGATGTACTGGTTCAGATGTACCTCTGTTTCAACTTCTCTTTTTACACCATTTTCTGTATTAGCATATTATGTGCTTGTCAAGTGCAACCGAATTTTAACTTCAGATTGCTGATGTTTTATGAATATTACATAAATGTATATATATATTTCCTAAACTATTTTAAGGGATTTAATGTTGATGAAAAGCAGCAGGTTGACACCTGATTATCCAGGAGTTTTTCCCTTGAGTTCCAAGTACATCTGCCCCCTCCTGGAGCCTTGAATTATCCCCATGCATATTCTTTATGTGTGCAGACAAAGGGCACTGTTGAAGCAGATTAGTGCCTCAGCATTTGAGGTTGTTAGCTAATCTGAGCCAACACCACATCATTTTCTAAGAAATGTATTGTATTATTTTCTTCCATTTGATCAAAATGCAGCATTAGCCATTTAACAAGAGCCATTTAACAAATTTCTGTCATTGTCTACTGTATGTTACTGTCCTCTGACTTTGTAAGGTCTCACAGACTGGTTAGACTGGGAATTATGACAGAGTTGCCCTACCCAAATTATTAGGGTTGTTTTTATGACCAAAATCTGGTATCACTATGGAGCAGCAGTAATTGTGGATCTGGTTTGAATTGTTCGTATGACAGTCATTTACCACACCAGCCTTTCAAATATATTACAACAAACTATGAAAACACTCTCTGATTAAATGAGAGAACGTATGGCAAATTAATTCCCACTGCCCCAAATGGAGAAGACATACTCCAGTGTCACAATGCACTCCTTGTCTGCTTTGGAGTCAAGCTGCACAGCGATATCATGCACCAGTGTTCATCTGCTGAACTGGGAGGGTAGCTGGAAGAACTGGTAACTGCAAACTCTGCAGCTGCATGGACCTGCCAGTCACTCCTCTCGTTAATCAACAGCTGCAAGGATGAAAAAGAGGGGCAACATGTGGGTAGTCTGGCCAGTATAAAAAGGGACATGATGGAAGGAAGGTAAAAGCTGGAAGGAGGAAAGATGAGCCTCTGTTAAGAAATTCTTCACTACTTTTTATTAAGGCCATACCATACCTGAAAGAATAGATTTTCTGATACTGTTTTCAGGTTGTCACAGGCTGCAGTTTGAGTCAAGGCTTAGCTTCTGAGAATGTTTGGGGTGTTCAAATACACTTTCTGCACTTGTGCTGAAAAGAATAATTACCCCCAAAAGTTGCACTTCTTTTTTTTCAGAAGTGACACCCAATTCACGTGGCCACGATGATTCTAAAATTACCAACATATGTCCAAAGCTAAGGCATGACAAGGGTTTGCTTAGTTAGGAAGTAATTGCTTTAGGTTTGTCTTGCAGCTGGTGAAAATCTTTTTAAAGGCAATAGCACAACCCTGAGATTTTCTTTGTTTAATTTCTTACTGAGACATATTTTAATATCTCTGCTTTAATGTTGCTATGGTCTTATTGGGATTAGAGTTATTTATTTGGTTGCAGGGCCACGTGCACGGGTATTATGTTATTTAAATGACATACATCTTCAGTTGACATGACTCATGTTACAATTGAAATGAATAAGGCAGCCCTGTATACTACAAATAAGCAAGCAAATGTAAAACACATCACCATATTAGCAGAACCACAAAATGCTGATTAACGGTGGACAGCACAGTCATCAAATCAAGGTCACAATCAAGACCTGGACTAATGAATCAGAGCTCTGAGTTTTCAAACAGATACATTCAATGAAGAAAGTAAACAGCTTTACATTATAAGCTTGACATGAGATGGAACTACATCCAGTTTGTTTTGCATCAGAAAAAGCTGAAAAGACAGTTCATGTGTCAACCAAGCCCCTCACAAATGTTCAAGTCAACATGAAGCACTGAGTAAGGCAATCAAGTATGGTATTCTTCAGTTCTTGCCAGTGGTGCATGGAGGGTTGGTGCTGTTATGGTTCAGTCCAGAGAAGTCCACCCATCAGAGAAAACTCATCAGCGATGCAGAGTTTAGAATTTCCTTCTCATGACATATAGTTATCATGTATGATTATTCTTTTGCTCTTATTCTCTCCTGGCCATCAAATTCAAGTCAGAGGTCACTCTGAAAATCACATGCTCTTGCAGCTTTTAAATTATTGATGTAACATTTATGAAAACACTTCTTGCATAATTACTAGGTAAGGACTATGAATAACTTTCAGAATAATTCACCAGCAGAAAATGATGGATCTAAGAATCTGGCATTTGCTGCTAGGCCTGCAAGCAATTAATATGCACCTTTTCACTTTTTTCCTTTTTTGGCCAAACAACTATGCATCCATGCATATGTGAAATAAAGTGGGATCCTTCCCTTAAAGGAAGTGTTCAGCCTCATCCTGTCTTCCTAAGGATCTTTATTTCACTTGGTTGCTGGCTGCCAGCACAACATGGCAGAAGCTTTGGCCAGGATAATGACAGACTTTCAAACTGACATCTCCTGCTTGGTGTTCCCAAGAGTGGCAATGCTTCTCACAGATCCATCCTTTTTCCTGCTTACTTCACTGCACAGATGGAGCCTGATTTCCTGGATGTGGTCAATACAGCCTGCTGTCTGGTTGTAGATCACTGCTGAAAATACCCATGGCCTTGCAGGCAGGAACAACAGGCTGAGGTGTGACACACCAGCCTCCCGCATGGTGTGTGTTCCAGCGAGTAATGACGACCTTTTCCTGCAGGGAGAGCACTTAAAACCTACACTCAGCAGGTGCCACCTCCTCAGGACAAGCTAATAACCTCATCAGCACATAGTGTCTCCATGCCTTTCTAATAATAATCACTTCTTTGCCCTATATTAGGAAGCTAATATGAACCAGTTCACAGCTTGCCCTGATGACTTTTAATCTAAGACCACAGCTGGCCTTTGTGCTTTTCATCAGATGAATTCCAATAATCATTAAACAAAGTTTTCTCAGTTCTGCTTCTGGTCTGGCCCAACGTATCTTGCAGACCTTATTCCTGTGCAACACTGGTAAAATCCTGCCATCCTGTAAAATCAGTGATGGCAACATGAATTAGTTGCCGTATTTGTACAGCATCACACTTGTAGTTATTTTCCAGTTGTCTATACTGCTTTTCTTTGTATCTAGTCTAACCCTGGAGAGTACAGAGAAGTCTGCAAAGTTTTAGTCCATGACATCATCCCAGTAATTTCTTACTGCAGGCACTGTCTGTCTAACTTTAGTTCCCCATGTTAAATAATTGTGATATTGTTTCTTTAAAACTCTTGACAACAAAAATCAAAACAACCGTAAATAATCCACAGACATATGGAATTGTTTTGAGAAAGAAAGCAAATTGCTGAGACTCCTTAAAGATGGAAACCTACCAAGGAAACCCCAGCAGCCTCTTTGACAGTCTGCTCTAAAACTTTTCACTTGCTTTGATGTTGTTTGTAATTTATGCTCCTCAGAGGCTTTTAGATGAAGGAAATCATCTGTTTTAATAATGTGAAACCTTCTTCTGGCTACTCGAGATGGGAATTCCTGCCCTGTTTCCTGTGCCTCTCTGTCATGGCCAAAAGGGGAAGGAAAGCTTAAAAATTGCAGGGCTGTTAGTGATCAGAGCTGTGGCATCACCATTTCAAAATGTCTACCCAAATATTACTTACCTCTCACTGCTGAAGTAACGTGTTAAGGAAACCTGTCTTTTTAAGATCATTCTCCACCGTGGTGTTATTTCACTGTATTAGTAATTCATAACAATAGGTTATGTGGTAACAAGTATAGGACAAAAGCAATTCTTGAAACAGTCCCTTTAATTCAAAATTATTTTAATTATTAGTGATACCTGTCCTTTTTTTCCTCATTTCTGTGCTAAGTCTCTTCATGATTCAAAAATTACCACTAGGCTATCACCTCTGGTAATTGCCATTCTCTGAGCTGAGTGAACAAAGGAAAAATTAAACTGGAGTGTGTCAGGCAAGCAGAATAGGAAATATATGTTCCTGCAGGAAAGCTACTCTCCTCTAATTACCCTGCAATTGCCAGGTTCAAAATGTAATTTATGAGCAGCATAGATAGAATGGCCACATTAGTCCATTATTTCATGATGATCTTTTCTACTCCTGATTTCAGAAAGAAGGGATTTTGCAGCTGTCAGTGCATTGGCATTGTCAGCAGCTGCTCTGGGCAATGATGCTAGACAACTGCACATGAGAGATACTCCCAAAAAAATGTAAAGCAGTGTCCTAACAGCACAGTATTATAGAAGAGAGGTGCTGTAAAGGACAGCTCAATAAATAAAGCATAATCTGATGGGCTGCCTCAGACACTGCTGGTCACATTCAGAAACATATCCAGAGATGTTTGAAGGAGAAGGAAGTTTTCCAGCCTGTGGCTGCTGCTGTTGCATGTTCCACTTACGTAAAATACCCCAAATGCAGCAAATGAACCTCATAAACACCCTGAGTCCATTTTACTCTGACAAGCCTGCAAAAGGATGGAGTAGGGGGTGAAGCTGCAAACCTGATAGGCAGCTGACACATTTCAGCTGTAGGTTTGGTGCCTGAGGCCACGCCTATATTTCAGTCAAGCTGGGGCAGTGACTTAGTCGTCATCTGAGGGAGCTTTAAACACAAAACAAGGGGACACTCATGGCCAGATGGAGGTCAGGAACCATTCAGTGCCCATGCAGTTATCACATTATCACATTAGATAGCACCACAGTTTGTGGTACTTGGGCTAGTCCCAACAGGGTCACAGAGTGGCTGAGGCTGGAAGGCATCTCTGGGGATCATCCAGTCCAACTCCCACTTAGAGCAGCATCAGCTAAAACAGTTGCTCAGGGCAAAAGTTGGGTCTTGAATATCTCCCAGGATGGAGACTCCACAGCCTCTCTGTGTAACCTGTTCAAGAGTTTGACCATCCTTACAGAAAAAAAAAAAAAAGTTATATTTAAGTGGAACTTCCTGTGTTTTGATTTTTGTTCTTTGTTTCTTGTCCTGTTACTGGGCACCACTGAGAAGAGCCTAGCTCTGTCTTCTTTACTTCCTCCTGTCATGTTTTTATCCCTCCCAGTCATCTCAGCCTCCTCATGTGAAAGAAGTTCTAATCCCTTAATCATCTTCATGGCACTTTGCTGGTGTCCATGTCTCTTCTGTACTGCAGAGCCCAGATCTGGATCCAGGCAGAGGCCAGGGGAAAGCAAAAATGTAAAAGAGGAAAGGCTAAGTTCAAAGGCGAAAGGGAAAACTGTGTTGCTGATTCTGGATGTGACGTGCGAACCTCTGAGTCAACTGACTGAGAGTTCATTGCCTCCCAGCTCTACAAAGTCCATCAATATTTTTCCTTGTTGCAATCTAAGTCCATAAGGCAGCTTGCCCCTTCCCTGAGAAAGCATTAGATTATATTGCTTGGGAGTATCAGTCCTAAATATTCCCTTTCAGCTTCCTGCAGAGAATGTTGACCGGAGTGCTCTTAGGAATGGGAGATGCCTGCTCTGATTCATTCTTCCAAGGTTTTGTTTTTACTTTGCCCCTGAGGAATTGGCCACTTTTAATGAGTTTAATGATAAATAAAACTGTCTGAAGGCCTGCTGGGGTCTTCAAGCTAGTAGTTATCAACAAAGTCATCTAGCTTTCTTCCCCAGTGCCTAAGATAATGGCAAAGACCCAGGGCTTGATCTTTCTCCCCCAGCTGAAGCTTGCCTAGCTGCACTTAGGGTCGTGTTGGGGTGGTAAAAAAAAAAAAAATAGTTACTTTCAGGCTGCACTGACTATGGAAAATCATACTCTCCTGGAAATCTGTGTCTCGTCTCAGCAAAGCTCTTGTGCAGACTCTCCAACTTTCCCCCAGCTGTTTCCCAGCTGCAGGCAGGTGATGTGATACCCTTTTAAAGAAGCACTGAATGTATATCCTCACAGCTGGGCACTGAACTCCCAGCAGCAACACGTTGACTCCTACACCTTTGACAGTCTCCATGCAGAATCACACTGCTGAAAGCACATTCCTGCTCTGAAGAGGCTCAACACTTGACACACTCCTAGACCATGCAGGAGCTCAGGCAGGCAGAGGCATGTTTGAGGCATGGTGCCCTAAAGGGACTATTGCCCTGGGGGCAGAGAGAGGAAAAAGACAGCAACAGCTTGTTGTGCCACTGGGAGGGGGAAGCAGCACCCACTAGCAATATTCCTCCCTGTCCTTGGGCCCTCTCCCCACTGTCATATGTGCATTTCCTTTCTGCCCCACTGGGAAAGGCAGGGAGAGCAAAAGATGCATTGAAGAATAGGCAAAGGCATCTCCACATGCTTTAGTGATATTGTAAATTCACAGGAAACCTAAAAAGATGCATGGTCGTTAATGAACAGCAAAACATGTGAGATATGGATTGAAAGGTATATTGGAAGATATATGTTTAACTACATCAGGACACAGCATGGTATAAGACCAATTTTTTTTTTTAATTAAAATGTCATACAGATCTAGTGTTTTTCATAGTTGTTAGTAGCACATTTCACAGAAATAAAGGATTGATAACATCCTGCAGGAAGTTGCAGCTGGGGAACCACTGAGTCCAGACATACTGGTACCACATTCTAGATTAATAAAGCAAATAAAATTATATTTACTTTGAAATTTATTTCTGCCTCCCCTCATCATCTGTGTGTGCACGAGTAAACCTCAAGTTTACTTTCCATGGATAACATCTAACAAAAAGATGCAATTCACTTTCAATTTTTCCTTTGAATTGTAAAGGGCAATTTATATAACTCTTTGTAACATTTATATATTTGTGCATATCATACTTCTTCATAGTTTTTCACAGACCACATTATACCTGAGGAAGGCACAGCAAAGGTTACTCATAGACACTGCTCTCTGCTTCAAAATCCTTCATCAATTATCTGCACACTGTGTTTGCTGGGTTAGTGGTTCAGATCCTGACACCCCCACTAGACAGACCATTCCTGCTCTTCAGGAGCACTTCTGGGTACTCTTTCCAAGCTGTAGAATACAATATTACTAAACCAGAATAAGGGGTCAAGAATCTGAGCCTGGTCAGAATGGGAGAAGTTTTTTTGTCAGTGGCTCAGACCCCTGAAAACCTAAGGCTGCATCACAAGCAAATACTCAACAGCTAAAAATTCATTTTAAACATTCTTTATTTCCAGCTAACATGTCAATAATAGGTAAACAGCATATCCTGGCAACTCTTTCTAAAAACATATCAAAGTATTTTTGGATGACGATGGAAAACAGGCTGTGCCTACAACAGAAAGGAGAACAGAAGAACCTTTTACAAGTCTTCAAATAATCTCAAACTAATTAGCTTTTAACATCCTCTCTGCTACAATTCTGGGCTTTATTAGCTGTTCTGCTTGCCATTCCTGAGCCTGCCTAATGTCTTCTGTAGAACAACTATGCATTTTTTCCAGGCATTTGTCATTTCTTGAAACATATAAAAGAGAGCACTTGGATTCAAATAACAGACTATCTAAATGCTGTTCTGCATAGGGAGTGATATATGCTGACAAGGACTAGAAGTCAAATTTTCTTTTTATGGTTCTTTATGGTGAGCAAACCTACTTAAAACAAGTTTCTTCTCAAGGCAGCATATTGATTAGAGCTGATGGGCCAAAAAGACCTTTGGGAGACAACAGAATATGGCTTGAGTCAAAGAGTAACACTAAAGCTGGCAGCAGCAACATTAAGAGTCAGTAAAACCTGAGAGAGTTTGTCTCATGCTGAAATTTATTGCACCCATTTGGACAGCCATTATGGTAGTTAGTAATTTTATCTGCACAAGTTCATCTGTATTTGGACTCTCAGAGCTTAGTGAGAGGTCTTGCAAGGCAGAACCATACCCAGGGCTCTGCTGACTGAGGCAAACGACTGCTGTGCTGAGGCAAGGTATGACTGTGTCTTCTGAAGACTACGAAAGGCTGTTTGTTTTCATGGCCATTACATGAACAGTAATCCTGAAATAAGGTGATGGCAGGCCAGTGCAGATGAGGACTTCCTAGTCTGCACTGCTGTGGTTTTCGTCTGAGGCTTGATGACACTGTCACAAGCAAAAATTGCTGTTCTCTTGGACAGAAGTACATTTACACTTCACATTTTAGGAAATAAACAAGACAAAAAGAGCAACACCCAGTCTAATATCCAGTGATACTGTATCAAAATCCCCTGATGAGACATATAGAAAATGGTGGGTTAAAGCCGCTCTACAGAATACTTTGTATTGCTCCTTGCCTAGTTTCTGCAATTACCATTGCAGTGAAAGTGCCATTACCAGTGAGGATGTTCCTCACCTTCACTGATGATTGGTTCCAGTGCTTAATTACCTTTATTTTTCTAACGTGTCTCTTGGCAGGTTGAAGCCAACCTGCTGGAATCACCTTCAAAATGTTAGCTGAGGATCTGTTCCTGAGACTGATATAATTGTTCCTGGTTCTGATATAATTGAATCTGACAGGGGATCAGCTTTTGATAGTGGTCTAATGAAATAGTGGAGTACTGAGTTGGGAGTGGATATACATCTTCATATTGAATACCAACCCCACCTTAGGACAAGTGGAGAGAGGTGACTGAACCCTGAAAAGAAAATTATGAAGAAGAATCTGAACCAAACCTCCCTGGCTTCCCATACGGATGACAAAGCACAAGGTTCTGGGCATACCAAGCACACAGTCTAAGCAATCCTTAGGATCTTAGATTCTTTCTAAGTCCATCAAGAGAAGTAGAAATCTCCAGAGGGCACAAACAGGCATTGACCAGACAATAGAGGGATCTCAAATAGAAAGTTCCTAACATGGCCAAAATAGTGGGAAATAAAAAGAAAAATTAAAAGTTCTGGGGTACATATGAAGGAAAACACAAAAGCCATTTCCCTTGGTCTCAGGGGGAAATCAAAAGCAGTGTTCTATGACTGAATCTTCTCAACAACTTTATCCAGTTCCAATTTATTTCTAGCCCACCATCCCTCCCCCTCAACAAACATCTCTATAGAGATTGCTTCCTGATTTCACAGGGGAGGCAGAAGGGTGCTGTTCGTGGCCTATTCTCAAAGCTGTTCATCATTCTCCAGGCCATTGGTCCAAAGCCATGTTCCAAGGACAATACAGGGCACATAGACTATGCCTGTCATTTCTTCAAGTCACTGTACTTTGAGACATTAAGAGACTAATTAATCTCCAAGGTAAAAAGACCCTATCAGTCCTCTTCTAAAGAGTTAACTTTCCTGGACTAGGGATTCTCTCTGCTCATATTTAGCTGATGCAAGGTCAATGACAAACACACCAAGGAAGTCAGAGTTGCTTTATTTTTCTTGTGAGCAGGTCAAATAAAACACTGCTGATGCTCCATTTATCTGGAGCGACAAGCATACACTTGGCAGCAGCGGAAAGCAGACATTGGAATCTGGCACCAGGCTCCCAGCACAGCTGTCAGCCTGCTGACTAATCACTTCACCCCCACGTTAATGCTGCTCCAGGTCTACTGGACCCTTTCATCTCAGATACCCTGGCACATGCTCCTCTTGATAGACCAATTTATACAAAGGTGTCACCATTAATTGTTATATAGCATTTCATTTTAGGAGGTTTTTTTTTTTACTCAAGGTGGGTTTTTTCTAGTGGCTTTCTCTTTTCTACCATATTCCTTCACAATGGGAGCCATGATTTGACTGCCTCCAGTATCAACTAGACCTTAAGTAGATGCCCCTTGCCAGAATGGATTTTCTTCAAGGTTTTTGTATATTTGTGTGCATGAGCTTCACAGCTTGTTCTTTTAAACAGCCTTTCCTATCAATTTTTCTTTAGTGACTTTTCTGACAAGCTGCAGTTGCACAGTGCACACCTGACTCTCTTCAGAGAGATCCGGTTTGCCTTCAGTTTGTGTTATCAGATGACTCTTGTAGTCTTGTCAGCACAAACTATTTAAGAAGCTCCCAGGGAAAGTGTTAAAATATAGGTGGGGCCTATGAACTCCATTCTTGGCAGCTGTGCTTTATTAGCTGAGCTGTGCAAAGGTGGTGCAGCTAAGGTAATGCAGTGCTTTCACAGAAGGATTATATATTGTGACAAGCCGAACAACCTCCAGGACTCTCACTCATCATGACTCCCATTTCATACCTCATCCATTACAGGAATGAGGTATGAAAACATTTCTCTGTTTCCTAAAGATATTAACAGACTCCTGGGAAATCGTTTACCTGGAGGAAGGGAGAAAGGAAAGTGTTGAGCCTCATTTTTTTGCATTCAGGCTGAAACAGCAGGCCATGGCAGGGCTGTCTTTTCCTGTTAGTGAACTATAGGTTTTTGCAATTGGTAACTGGAAAGAATTCAGACATTTAATTGGTTTAATGCTTATAGTTAGCAAAGGCACCATAAATTTGTGTCACTTCCATACTGACTTCAGAAAAAGGATATCCAAGTGCTTTTTAAAGAATAATGAAGGATGTCTCCTAACACACTGATGGTAGGAAGTTTGGTCACACCCATGTACAGGATGGTGGCTGGAGCCCTGGCAGGTCATTCGATTTGGTCATTCAGATACAATGGGGCAGACCTAAAACTAGAGTAGAGCCTTTTTATCATAGAAGCATAGAGGCATGGAAAGGCATGGGTTAGAACAGACCCTAAAGATCAGG
This sequence comes from Promerops cafer, assembly GCA_013398275.1. Classification (NCBI taxonomy): domain Eukaryota; kingdom Metazoa; phylum Chordata; class Aves; order Passeriformes; family Nectariniidae; genus Promerops; species Promerops cafer. The sequence goes on from VZSE01015165.1 coordinate 543,767, forward strand.
GGAGTTGGAACTAGATGATCTTTAAGGTGCCTTCCAGCCCAAGCCTTTCTATAACTTTGTAATTGTACTCATCTTTGAATGTTAAGTACACAACCAGTCTTTGCACTGGTATTTTAAACCATGGTGGTATCTGGCTGTTGTCTGTGCATGTTCTAGAGTTTATGGTATCGTTTCCCTTTTCTCAGCATGATTTTTGTCCTGAAACAAATGGATGAGGTTCACCTCCATTCTGTAGGCTGTCCTTATGGTGCTATTTCTTGGCATTCTATAGTTGCCTCAGAAGATATCCCCATATGTTCTGTTACAATATTGGGATGGCCTGATCTTCAAGTCCTTATAATTCCCATGCTTCAGAGGTCTTTGCTGAAAGATAATTTGAAAAATACACAGAGGCAGCAGCAAGAAGTGCACATTTCCATGGCTTTTGTGATCCATTCACAATTATTAAGACAGGAATTCCCTACTGTGTGCATGAGAGACATGCAATATCTTAAATGCCAGGCAGCAGAGATATTTATACAGATCTTGACACAATGTTCTCAGTCTGTGCTTTGAGAAAGTACCATGTGGAATTTGCTTCTTGCAATAAAGGGATAAAGAGTTTTCCGTAAAAGACCTTCGATGGGTTGTAGGTTGGCTCTGAGGGAAGAAGGAAGTGGTGGTTCAGATACTTTAACCTGGAATCAAAACAGAGACTCTGCCAACGGAGCTCCTTTAAACCATGGCATATGTTTTCATCACTGAATTTGAAATACTGTTTCAGAGTCTTGGTCAGATTTACTGTTGGATTTAAATCACTGTAGCCTAATTGAAGTCAATGGAGCTATGACAGTTTATACCAGCTAAGGGACTGGTGTCTGTTTCAGAGTATTGTTTTCCCAGAATTGGACTTGATCTTCTAGACAGTGATAGACTTTTTTCTGGGTATCTCAAATACTCCAGGTATTCATACAGGCTTTCATAGGATTTTCTCAAATGTTTGTGACATACGAATTTGGATCGCCTTCTCCATGCCTACCTCTCAATGTTAACAATGTGATCCCTAACAGTGTCACTTGTTTATTCAAATAAGATCTTCTCACTAGTTATTGCATTTCTCTCTCCTTGGAAAAGTCACAGCCATTTAGCAGTTGCACACTAGAATGAGATTTAGAAGAAAAATAGTTTAGATGATCACAGCCGTGGAGATGACACTGGATAAATAGTGTCCTATCTCCAGACACAGAAACAAATACAGCAGATAATGTCTAATAGTGTTACTGACCTTTTTGGTAAGAAAGCTTTGGATATAATTCTTGCAAAGTGAAGTTACACAGACCAACTGGACTCTAAAATATGATGCATCTTCCCTCTGGTGAGGCCACACCTCAAGTACTGTATTCAGTTTTGGGCATCTCACTACAAGAAGTACATTGAGGTGCTGGAGCGTGTCCAGCGAAGGGCAACAATTCTAGTGAAACTTCTGGGACATAAGTCCCATGAGGAGCAGCTGAGGAAACTGGGCTTGTTTAGACTGAAGAAAAGAAGGCTCGAGGTAGACCTTATTGCTCTCTACAACTACCTTAAAGGAGGTTGTGGTGAGGTGGGTGTTAGCCTTGTCTTCCATGCAACCAGTGATAGGACAAGAGAAAATGGCCTCAAATTGGGCCAAGAGATGTTCAGATTGGGTATTAGGAAAAAATTCTTCACTGAAAGAGTGGTAAAGGGAAGTGGTGGAGTTACCATACCTAAAGTGTTCAAAAAATGAGTAGACATGGCACTTCATGATACAGTTTAGTGGACGTGGTGGTATTTGGTCAAAGGTTGGACTTGATCTTGGATGTCTTTTCCAACCTTAACGATTCTGTGACTCTATGAGCATTTGCGTAGCCTTTGTTGTGCATGGAAAAGTATTCGAGAGACTCACTCTGATATGTTCCTTTGGCTGAGTCATTTCTCCAAGGCCTGATTCTCCCTTGCTTTGCATTCTTGATAATCATTCATGCCTGTGTAAAGTAGGTATAAAGTGCCTTCATATAGGTATAAAGTGCCTTCATATTGTAATGCAGTGAAGAACTGGGATCACAAATTCTTCAGCATCAGAGGGGTTTTTCTCTTTATATTGTCACTGAATATTTGCAGTTTGGAACGTCATCAGTTTTACTTGTATGTTTATCCATGCTGCATGTCTTTGGGCCTGAATTCCTGCAATGCAGCATATGCCTAGCCTGGGTAGTTCTTGTGGCCAGTGCTGAATGCCATGATTTATTATCATGGGAAGTAGTGCAGCTGTAAGCAGCAGCTTAATATGAAGCATAGAGTGGCACTCAGATCCAGTGTGATTAACCTGAAGAGGTCTCCTGAGGGCCACCAAAGTAATCTCATTTGGGAATCTGTCTCCACTGACTGAATAGCCAACTCTAGCACCTTCCTGCACAACTGTTCAAACCACCTTGGTGCCACTCAAAGGCTGGCCATGGCCATGCAGCCTGATGGGGCTAACAACTGGTCCCACACAAATAACCTCTAGGCCTTGTCCTGGGATTGAGATGGCTCCACCTCTCTACTTGGATCACAGGTTAGTTTGAGTGGGGAAGAAGTATTAATCTCCCCAAATCACTGGGTTTCTGAATCTGCACATATAAGAAAAGTTGAGGCTACGAGGAATCTAGCAGTTCTTCTAAGAAGGGTCAGTTGTCCACTAGACAGTGCAGGAAAATGGGTTGTTGGAGGCTTGCATGGCAATTAGGTGCCCAGGTAGCCAGGGTGATGGAAGATACCTGATCAGAAACTTCAGATGGTCTGTTGGTTTTTAAATGGTCTTATTACTGAACTTCTGGCAAATTTACAAGGTATTTACTCTCTCTCTTAAGTCAGAGACTGCATGTTCTGATTAAGAACTTTAAAGAAAAGTGGTTCTCACCCAAATTGTTGTTTAATTCCTTAAAATAAAAATATAAATTCTATGATCTGGTAATTAATTCAGGGGCATAAACCAGTAGCAAAATATGCTCAAATGTTATGTGCCACAGCCATTAAAATGTAAATCAGTCTAACTGCATGATATTGCTTACATCCTTCAGAAAGAGCAGTCCAAAATAAAAGTTACCAATTTTTTAAAAAAGGTTGTTTTTTAGTAAGAATGCATGAAGACAGATGTAACTGTTATTACCCTGATCACTATAACATAATGAGGATCCTTATAAGAATATGCTGTATTTCAAAATTGAAAAAGTAGAATGGGAACAGCAGACTTTAGCAGTATAAATGGGAAAAATTGTAATGTTTAATTTTTGTAGTATATTGGCTACCACTAGAACAGCAAACATAGATTTCCAGATGTTTGTGAAGAGTCCAACAGTTATATTTTATATCTAGGGCTGTAGTAACAATTTCTATTAGCAGCCTAGAAAAACATTTCATGTCACAACAGGAAAGAAATATTACCATGGGTTTTTTCCCCCTCATCCCCTATAAAGCAATTTCTGAATACTTCAGTCAATGACAAATAAAAATAATGGTTTAAAAATTAAAACCACAGTCACTAAGGGCAGGACATAAATGTGCAGATGTTTCGTGATGCTCAAGAACTTTTCAGTCACGATGCTCTTGTGGAGAAGACTGGAAATCCATCAGAGTCAGACACTGTCAAAGGCATTCCATAAGCTACACTGTGGGAAAAGGCAGTTAACTTTTCATATTCTTTCCACATTCTCTTAAGGAAAAAATTGAACCTATTCATAATGCCTTGTATATAGCTTTAACTATTTTATTAGCAAGGGATTAACTGCAATCTGTTAATATAAGTGAGCAACTTAAATTTAGAGTTCACTGGGCAACCTGTACAAGCGGAAAGCGGCATTGTCCTGAAGCTGTTTACAAATTACCAATTTCCCTTCTCCAAGAAGGAAAATTTTTTACAAGCTTACCAGCTGTTTCTGTCACCTCTGTGCCTTAATGAACTTACACAAATGGCTGCCTGAAAATCTTGTCTTTACCGAAACTACATGGCTAGACAAAACACCAAGTTTTTAAAGGCACTCCTTGTAACAGGTACATTTAATGCCTGTGCATGAAGACAGACCTCTTACCACCCAGGAGCTGGCAGACACTTCTGTGACCAGGCGTGTAGCACCAAGCCATCCTGACAGAGCACAAGCTTTTACTGCCACCTCTCTCTCTTAACGTCCAGTAGTTTCAAGGATGGAAATAAAGATCAAAAGTATAAATGGATGTCAGCTCCTCCCTCTCCTGTTTATTTTACTTTTTTTTAATTAGTAAGGTGAGGTCCAAGGTAAGAATTTTTTCTTACCTTACCAAGTGCCTGGCCCCACTGTGCTTTGAAGGGTGCAGAAAGTTCTTCAACAGTGTCATGATTCCCCAAGCAACCAAAAACTCTCTGGAGCAAGAAAGCCATGGGCAGCTGAGCCACTTCCTAGCAAAAGGCAGCGGGGATGCTGCAAGTAAAGGCAATGTGGTGGAGGTAGTGGCTTGTGCAAGACAGGTGGTCCAGAGAGGAAAGGCTGGCATATGTTAGGGGAAGCAGGGAGAGGGCCAGAAAGTGTGCAGCTATGGGGAATTGTGGAGTTGAAACCACATCTCTGATGGCCTGGCCCCCTTTCAAAGCCTCAGGAATTGCCTGTCACATGTGGCTTGTGCAAGGTGTCAGGTATCAGTTTTCCATAATGAAAAACACTATTAGCATGTAAAGACAATTCATTAGGTGCAACACTGCAGAACTGTAATTAATTATTAGATATTATTTTTCACAAAATACATCTCCAAGATCATATTGCATTAGCCACAATATTGGACTGATGGAGCATAAACAAGGGTAATGATAAACACCGGTGAATGGAGTTGGGAAGAGATGGTTATCAGGGTACCAGTGTGTTTCATGTGGGGTTTATTTAACAGTCTCATTAATGATCTGGAAAAGGAAGTGAATAACCATTTAATTAAGTTTGCATTTGATGCTAAATTAGAAGTTGCTGCAGACACCTCTGAGGGCAGTGAAATAAATCAAAAGGAGCTAGAAGCTTGCAAGGTAAAAGAGGAAAATGAGATCTGGTATGAAGAGAAAAAGCAAGCTAATCTCTCTGTAGCAAATAATCATGTAGCTATCAGTAGAGGAATTCTGAAAAAAGCAGTGTTGAAAGAGAGGTAGGGTTGTTAATGGACTATACATTCCCTCACAGCTTGGATATATGTTTACAGAAGCAACGCATCAAGGAGCAGGAAGGTAATAGCCCTTCACTGCAGGGCTGTAGTGAGAAGCCATCTATAATGCTGCACTCTGTTTTGGGCACCCTGTTATCAGAGAGATATAGACAAATTGGAATGAGTTCAGAAAAGAGCCATAAAAATGATCCCATATCCCTGGAGATAATGACTTATGAAGAAAGATCAGAAGAAGTAAATGTGTAAGGCCTTCTCTGAAAGATGACTGAAGAAGGACAGGAAAACAATCTACAAAAATGTGAGAGCAAAAAGGGAGGAGGATAATTTATCATAGTAACTCTTAGTAATACCATGAAATAATAAGTAACAACTATAAATTTTAAAAGGGCAACTTCGGGTTGAATGTAGGGAGAAATTTCTGACAGTGGAATTTGGGTTAGTTTGCAGAGAAGTTTCCCAGGGGTAAAAGTAAAAGCTGCATTCAAGTCATTTAAAATCAAATTGGACAACTCACTAGAAAATGCACCCTGCTATAGGGAACAATATTGCATTGCCTAGGGAATAAGCTGAATGACTTAATATGATATTTCACACTCAAGTCTTTATGACTGTGATATTTTTAATATGCATGGTCAACTATTTCAGGAAAATATACATTTCTTCTGCTGTCAGGCCTGATAATACAAACACTTGCATGCAAACATAACTTTAAAGAAGGCAAGTAGCTCTGCTGACAGCACTGCACTGCTGACATGCAAAAACACAAGCCTGAGCTCTTCAAGTTTTTGCAGGCTGAGTCTTAGATCTTGAATTGTCAATTTCAAGATGATATATACAGGTAACCACATCATTTATGGGTAGGTGAAGAAGTGTGCAAAATGGAAGATGGGGGTTGGAAGCTCCAGTGAAGATGTATTATTATTGTTATTTTTATGGTTAGTGCTGTTACTACTTATGACTGGTAGTGTGGGGTTCAACTCCGTTTCTTAATTGTTCACCTTTTTGGTCTCCTGCTTTCACCTCTGGGCTGAGTATTCATTAGACAGCATAAAACTGCTTTCTATACTGCTTTTTAACACTTAATACTTTTAATATATCCTAAAATATCTGTGGAATGGGAAAAGACACAAGGTGAAGTGAAAACTTGACTCTCCCCCAGATGAAAAAGATAGCAAAGGCTATGGATTTAAATGGATATGAGAGTAACCCCATATTTTTCCCCAATTATAGCAATGTAATGTTGAGGTCACTTCACTGTTCATTAGCAGCAGAGACAAGCACACAGGCATTCAGAGTATGCTCGCTGAAACAGCATGGTTCTTACACGTGAGGTTTTTATGTTTATGTTCCTGTTTTCTTCTCTCCCCTCCCCTGTCCCCGCACCCCGATGGGCTGTGCGTTGGGCTGGCAGCCTGGTGGTGCCGCAGCCCAGTGCCCGAGCCTCGGGACTCTCCAGCAAGGGGTCGAGCAGCAGCAGCTCCAGTGAATCCGAGACCAGCTCAGAGTCTGACTCAGAGAGCGAAAGCAGCTCCAGCGAGAGTGACGGCAGCAAGCCCTCACACTACTCCAGCCCAGAGGTAAGGGCTTCTGTTTTTATGATTTAGGGTGGCACTCCATTACTGCATCCGCTCACACCTTTTCCCAGCCAAGCCAACACAAGGAGGCTGTGAGGAGATGCATGAAAAAAATACGGGAGAGAAAGGCCCAAGGATCCTCCTCCTGGCATGCTGTGAAATGTAAGTGGTGGTGGATCTTCAGGCAGATTAAAGTATTTGAAACAAAAATGAAGAAAGAAATAACCCTTACATTTTCCTCAAACTGGAGATGAGTGGAGCACCTTGCAAGGCTCACAGCTTGCTTGAAGTTTTGTGCAACTCTGCCTCCATAGCAATGGCTTGCTTAGTGTGTAAGTCTTGATGTGGGCTCCCAGCACTGCAAGGGAACTAAAAGCTTCTCTGCACAGGGAAGCTATTATAAAATCAGTTTGAGGGTGGATTTTTAAAAGAAAACAGTTGTTCACTCATGCACTTCCCTTGCCTCACTCTCTAAGTAAATTATTCTCTGCTACTGTTGCCTTTATGTGATTTCTTTCAATTCACCTCCAAAATGGACGAAACTGAATTACTCATGGTGCAAAACACTGAGCCCAAACTAGTCATCTGGAAAGCTAGCACTGAAAATTTCCACATGTAGACAAGCCCTAGCCAAACTACAATTAAGCTGCCAGTGCTGTGACACCTCCTGCTTTCACCTCTGCAGAAAGCTCAACAGACACAACAAAGCTGCTTTCTCTGCTCTGCTTTTCTACCAGAATTGACATTTTTACATGTTTTGGTCAACACACACATTTAGAATTAAACTATGAACTCCACAGCCACATCACACACATTAATGTATGTAAAAATATTCAAAAATCTAGCGGCAAGATTGTAAATACACATGAAATACAGTCTGTATTATCCTACTCTACATAAACCATCCAACCACTAGAATCCTCCCCCCAAAACTGTCTCACCTATTCTCTCACCCTGAAAAAAAAATTGTGCTGAAAAAACAGCAAACCTTTCCTCATATTTTCCGTGCTTATGTGGAGCCATGTTTCCAATTGAGCAAAATGCAGTACTCACAGAAACATCCTTAATATATTTTTCTCAGGTTCTGTCAATTTTATTCCTTGTTTAACACTTATCTTCTGTCTTTCCTTCACAGTACTTTCAGATCCATTTCCAGTTAATTTTCCTCTCACTTTGTCCACTTCCTACATCTCTCTCTTCTTTCCAGTCTCTCTTGTTGCTCTCCCTGCAGTACCCTTTGTCTTATTTCCCATTCTGAACTTTCTCATCTGACCTGTTAAGACCTTGTTCTCTGCCTGCTTAATTCCCTGCTGGAATTAGTGCAAAGATCTTCATTCTCAGTCTCTCCCCTCCCTGTGGGATCTCAAAAGGTAGAAGAAAAGAGGCAAAGAGAAGAAAGAAAGGGGAAGGACATTTGAGATGAAAGGAGGAGAAGCACAGGAAGGGAGGAGTGGTTACTATCTAGGTAGATACCCACACTGCTTGGACCCAAGTGCAGCAATTCCTCAGAGAATGCACGAAGCTAATTAACTGAGGCAGGTCTTGGATTTCATAAAGTCCAGCAGAGAACTAAGTCATCAAAACATGGAGGAAGTTTCTCCTCTTAAGCATTTTATACATATCCTCTCGAGGTCTGTGGAGATACTTTTGTACAGAGCCTGAGCTGTCAGTGATCGTTGTCATGAAACAGCTGCCCCACCCCAACAGATTGCTTGTCTCTTTGCATTATATTTGTGTGGTTTGGCTTCTAGGACATGCTGTATGAAACATGCCTACACAAAAATATGACTCACAAATGTGATGGCTGCAGTGATTTTCATAGGCAATTTTCATCCCTTGATGAGATATGGGAGACAGCACACACAGATAGGGTATGGGTGTCCCAGGGAAGAAGAATACCTGTCTTCCCGAAGGGTAAATGCTTTCCAAGGCCTATCATATGACTGATGACACCAGTTCAAACATGCTCAAGTGATGTCTCTGACTGGAAGTCCTTTTAGCTTTGCATAAATGCTTTAACTTACATTTCTGCACCCAGTGAAGCCATCTTTCTAAAGTATATACCAGATTCTTACCCAGTAAATGGAAAGAGACAGGTCCTTGGAAGCTCCCTAAAGGGAGGCCATGTCCACCTAAGTTTAAGTAGTGGACTCAGTTCTAGATTTAGTCTTAAAATTAATGTAATCTATTGGATAAGACAAAAAAAAAGTAAATACATCTTGGTTTTTGATTTAGCATTAACTGGTGCTTTCAGGTTCAATGAACTTCAGTAGGCCAGCACAATGCTGGGCAGGAATTCCATATTTAAAGGTTGGGAGGAACTTAATGTAGAAATCTGCAAACCATTATGATGCCTTCATTTTTTTCCCCCATAATCTGAAATATTATATGCATATACTCAAAGATTTTTATTTCTGGGACAGTGTATCTTCTGCATTTGAGGTTATATAACAATTCAAGTGCTGTTTCATGTCTTCTGTAATTTTTCCTCATCTCATTTTGAGATTTTCAAGTTGTCCTCAGGTGCCTAAATGCAGTTGCCTAGAGTGTAAAAGCAGCTCATTGTAAAGCATACATATAAAGTAGATTAGATGAATTGCACCCTAAAAGTGTCTGTTTCTTTCCATTGACTATTTAGAGCCAGTAGTGACTAGCTCAGCTGTCTTCACTTTATGTCTGCAGTAAACTAAGAATAATGGCTGAGCTAGAACAGGAGACAACATTCAGACTGGTTTCAGTGATGTGGACGAATTAAGGTGCCTCAGACATTAATGGGAGTAGTTAAACTTTTGTGGACTGCCAAACCTAAAATTATGAACAAGGAACTGAGACTTCTATCCCGTTTCTTTGCTGAAGTCATGAATTCTTTGAAGGATCTTAATTAATGTCATAAATGAGGAATCTGGAAAACAGTGACGTCTTATCCTTTTTCAGATGGTTGAAAAAATGTGGGAGTCAAGCATACAGAAAAAGCTACATTTCTAAAGCTAAAAATTTGGGTTGTTTGTTCTTTGTTCTATTGAATTATCCTGTGGGCCTTTACTAAAGCTGTCTTTGGTTAGACAACCACAAATTCGTACTATGAGGGAGGACAAGAGTGGGGAATGAGCATGAAGGAAGCAGAGAAGCTCTCCCATGGAACAAAGGATCACTGCCCTTACCAACAGTAACCAGTCCAGAAGAGAAAGATGCCCCTTTCTGAGCCCCACCAGCCCCACATACCAGATGCAACGGCCTTTACAGGTTTTGCTGTTGTGACTAGTTCACAACCCTTAGTTTCTTCCTCCTTTTTAAGGAGTCACATATACAAAAGAAAATGGAATTTTACAACTAGACCATCTGTTAGCGCTGTCGTTACCTTTGCAAATAGGATTCATGAGTTTTGGCTGTCCTGCAGACTATTATTGACAAAGACTGCAAACTACACTCTCCCTTCCCTCCAGAAAACTCTTTGTGCCACCTTTTTCTTCTTGTAAGAACCACCTCTTACAGTGTATGTCTGCTGTGCCTAACACGTGGGAATGCCCACTTCTAATTTGTTAAAGCACTAGCAGCAGTGTTAATAGTAGCAATGAAATAATAGTAATAATCATCATCATCATCATCATCTTCATCATCCCGCCTGTCTGTGCCTTAAACATGACGAGAAAGCACCACATTTGTATGGGGATTGCCCTGAGTAAAGTATTTGATAGCAGGGCAGCACAAGCAAGTTACCACAAGGGTAAATTAGTACATGGATTTACAATAGGCAGAGTAGCTTGCAGGGATGGTGGGCTAAGTCCATGCACATGTTATAGGCTCTCGTATCTCTCAGTGAAAGTGGTGTTGTACTTCAAGTTTACCACATATTAGCCACACCTGAGGTCCCTCTTTGTAATAATAAGCATAGACTGGCCCCATTACACTGGCATTGTTTAACAGCCCTTTACCCTAGAAAGTGTTTCTGGATAACATTTTGACAAGTTTCTTTTTGGATGCATGCCATTTATGCCTCTGGTTGCACTTGCAGCCTGGAAGAGATCTGAGATATATAGACATGCTGCGTGGGAGTCATCCCACCTAAACTTGCACACTTCTCCTGTAGATACCTACATCTGCTCACCACCTCAGCCTCCCCTTTACAATCTGTGGAGAGGAAAAGATGTTTTTAGGGCCCAGCTCATCTGGCCTATTTCATATGTCTATTTCAAGAGGGAATTTTCACACCCTAGAAGAGTAGTTCACTGACTGGAGAAGGAACTTGTTGACTAGCTAAGATATAGGTGTCTATGTTGTACAGATGAATCCACCCACAATATTTAAGGAGATGTATCACATCCTCCTGTTTCTTCATGAAGCCTGGCACATGTGTATGTCTGTGGTACGTTGATCCCTGAAAGTATCTTTGTTCTGTTAAGTTTCCTGGTTCGAGTTTTCATGCCAAACCTATATTTAATTGCAAGTCAGCTGATCAACCCATATTTAATTGCAAGCCAGCAGATCACAGACTGTTATTCCTATTACCAATCTGAACAGCACTGGCTTTACCCCAGTTGAAAACTGCCCAGTTCTCTAAAAGGCCCTAGGGGCAGCATATTTTCATGACACCAAAACCAACGGGCAGAGAGCATTTTGGTATCAGAATACTCTGGATATATATTCACATGTATTTCTATCCTTACGTGCTGCTGAAAAACTTCTAATTCAAGCAAACCAACTTTTCTTCCATAGAATGGTGTGTGGAGCAGAAATTAGCAATTTTCTTTTTCTCCCGCAAATAATTACAATTAGGCATGTAGAATGGATGGGCAAAAATTTTCAAGTGAATTTTCCTAGTCCATTTTTTTACCAGTCCTGCTATCTATTTTTGGCTGTCATGATTTGTTCTCTTGCAAGGTGCCTTCTTTTTTTTTAATGTGATCTCAAAGTACAGTAATTTTCAGTTAGAACAATCAATTGAATAAACTACTTCCAAAAATGAACTGGCATCACTTGTGTACACTGAGAATCTCAAATATTCAAAAATGGTATCAGGGCCCAAAATTAGTGAGAAAAGTTTTAAAATTCCAATTTTTTAAAATTTGGATTCTTTTAATTTACCTGATAGGCTGCAGACATTTTACTCTTATCAGATGCATCTTAAAGGATTTTTTAGCAGACAGATCTTAGGGGTTTTTTTCATAAGCCACAAGGATTTGAATCTTTATTTAACTAAAAGTGCACCTGAAACTCCTGACAAAACCAGTAAAGCTGGTAAAACTGTTGATCCTTTTTATTAAACTTTATAGCTGGCGAATAGGTAGGTAGGACTATAGGTATTATGCCTAAATAGCAGACATACTACCCTAGGAAAGTCCTGCACTGCCAGGTTTTGACATTGCAGCATGTAATCACTTTTTTCTGCTGGTTTACTGTGACCCCTTGAAATCTGTGAGCCACCATTTTCAAGAATTACAAGATACATAAAGAGGCAGAATGGGATGTAACAGATGAATTGGAAGTTTTTTTGAATTTCCAAGTGGCACTCACTCTGACCTATACTTAGGGGCAGCAGTGTATTTTCCCCATGTGCTTCTGATGTATCTCTTTTTCTGAAATACAGCTGAACAGTGGAAAGACTTCCATGTATAGTGAACCTTTTATATATATCTAGTAAATTCAGTATGAGCACAGTGAATAGCACAAACCAAATCTATCTGTATTTTCAACAGCAATAAAAAAATGCTGTTCATTTTTAGATAAAGAGTTAAGGGCTGTAAAAATACAGCTTCATCCAAGAGAAATATTGACCATCCATTTTTAAGATTTACAGCTCAGGAAAGAAATTCCTCATGTAAGGTATTAGGGAGCATGCTTAAAAAAACGTAAATGTAAGTCAGTCCTGCAAACTTCCCATAGGTCTGGGCCAGCTCAGTAATGAGTAAATTAGACACTTTAGCTAGAAGGAATATTTTTATCATATGAATTCCAATGTCTAATTTTTTTTCTTATTTTAGGAGCCTTTGCTCCATGTAGAGTGCATACAATCCTCAGTGGGTGATTCAGAAGGAGCCCTTGGCTGTACAGGAAATCTGTGTTGCCCTCAGGCATCTACTTTAAATAAGAAGATCCTCTTTTAAGTTAGAGACTGTGGATATTCTCTCTTGAGCAAACTTTCTTCCAGAGCACTGACAGTTTTCATGTTCGACTCATGACACAGTTTTTGATTATTCACATGCAATAGCCTAGTGAAGTAAATATTGGTTCCATCTGAGGAAATTAGGAAATTTTTCACTTTGGCTGTTGTGGGGTTAGGTTATGGCTAGCCATCTACTCCATCATCTATTTCTTTTTGGGGTTTTTGACTTTCCTCTTTGTTTTATTACATTCAAATTACTGATTGCAAGAAGCACTAGAAAACAGTCACACATTGTTCTGAAATAACATTGTCTCAGCTGTGGTTACATTTGAAATCATGATTATACCACTTCTCCCCTGTCCAAACACCATTATGTTTTAGATGTGCTCTTATAACTTCATAGTGTTGTGACAGACATTAAAAGAAAAACTAACAGCCACACAATACCCACAAAATGAACTCCTGACAGCACCACCACACAACAAATGTTTGTGGATTATAATGTCAATACCAGGCAGGTTACATGAAGCACCTGGTTAGCCCTGCAACTCCCCACCACGTGCTGCTTTGTATGCTCTTTAAACGCTTTCTGTATTTACTGCAAGGCACAGGACACAAAATACACATCCCTAGCTTTCCCAATAGCTCTCCTCCCCTAGCCTCAGCTCTACCCCTACCTTGTCTTCTTCCCTTCCTATTGCATTTTTTCCTATTTGGAAACTTGGAAGTGTTTCCCAGTAGAGCCAATGGCAGTACTGCAGTTGTGAATCACCCTTGGAAATGATGCATCACAGAAGCCCTTCTCATCTCCAAACCCCATTCTGAAACCAAAAACATCCCCGCTTGCAGGGCATGAGCCCTGTCTTGCCATGCAGGACCAGTGCCAAGGGGTTGCCATAGGTTGGGGCGGCTCTCGGACCGAAGGGAAATCTCTGTGGTGCCCGGAGGGAGGCGACGTTTCGCTCTCCCGGAGGGACCCCCGGAGTGGGGACAGCAAGGTCTCGGCACTAAGTTCGTTGCCGTCTGTTTCCCTTTCAGCCTGAGCCGCCCTCGTCCAACAAGTGGCAGCTGGACAAGTGGCTGAACAAAGTTACCCCTCACAAAGCGCCCATCCTAACCCACCACGATGGCCCGGCGCTGGAAGCCCATCCCTACTACGGCCGCGTGAAGGTAGAGCGGCAGGAAGGACAGAAGACCCCAGCTGAGGGCCCGGCCGAGCACCGCAGTGAGGAGAGCCGCGCCGCCGCCGCCGCCGCCGCCGCCGGGGACGGGCCGCGGCCCAGGACCGCCAACAAAGCGCCAGGCAGCAAGGGCAGCCGGCAGAAGTCACCCCTCGCTGCCGACGGCGGGCCGCCGAGGCGGGCAGCAGGGAAGAAGGCACCGCGGCGAGCCGAGAGGAACTCCGCTGGAGACGGGCCCCCCTGCTCCAGCGCAGAGGAGCCCCCCCGGAGCCACGGCTTCCCTGAAAGCGCTGCTGCCGAGGCGCCCAGAGCCCGGCCTGGCGGCGGCGGCTGCAGAGCGGGGCACCGCCGGGAGCCCCGCTCAGCTGCAGCTGGTGAGAAGCGTCGGGCCCGAGGGCCGAGCAAAACGGCGCCCAAATCCAAGGAGTTCATCGAGACCGAGTCTTCATCCTCATCATCCTCCTCCGACTCAGGCTCTGAGTCGGAGCGGGAGGAGCGCCCGCTGCCCAAGGCGCCAGCGGCAGCTGGGCCTGAGCCGCGAGGTGCCAAGGACGCGGGGACCAGCACCGCCAGCAAACCCCACGGCGGCTGCAGTGCCTTTGGCTCTATTAATGCCAGGACTAGTAGTGAAATAGCAAAGGAGCTGGAGGAACAGTTTTACACCCTGGTTCCTTTCGGTAGGAATGAGCTCCTGTCTCCTCTGAAAGACAGTGATGAGGTAAAGTCGCTGTGGGTCAACATTGACTTGGCTCTTTTGTCCAGGATTCCAGAGCGTTTGCCCGAAGAACCGCTGGCCATGAGCGCCGGAGCAAACCAGGCGGCCAGCTTCCCGCAGGGTAGTAGTGCTGAACCCCCCGCAGAGAAGGGTTTACCGAAATCTAGAAGGAAACGCAAGGTGAGCTGCTGGGGAGCCGATCAGAGGGGGTACGGGAGCCTCCAGCAAGTGGGAGGCTAACACCACTTGCACCCACGTCCAGTGCTCTATGGCAGCATCTTCTCCAGGCTGGCCTTTCAGAGCTGGGATTTGTTCCTGCTTTCTGCGTAGGGACTGGCCAAACCCCAGGGGAAATGCCGTCCCTGGGGGTGCTGAAATTCCTGGCTGCGAGGGATCGCTCCTCCTTGGAGACAGTGTTGACAGCTGGCGTGTGCCTTTGCGTGCCTTAGTGAAGGCACTGCCTTTATAGTAGCATAATTTTCTCTCCTGAGGCTTCTCTCAAAACCTGAGCATTTGGAAGTGATGCTCAGGTCAGCAAAGGGAGAACTGTCTGCTGTCTTGTCATAGTCCACACAGTATCACTGCGTGTGTGGTAAAAGAAGAGGCAGCATCTTTTTTCCCTTCTGACTGTCAGCAAGAGGCAAGCCCTTCAGTCCCAGCAGGGAGCCCTAGCTCTGTGAGGGATGCATTTGCAGAGACCTGAGACCTGACTGGTTCTGGATCCTGGCTCCCTCACACCCTGGTGGCTCCATTTTCCCTTGGGGCTATAGGTGTAGGAGTAGGACCATAGTCCATTAGCTGCCCCCTCCTCTCAGCAGCACTGTCACAGTGCTTGGGTGGGCACAGCCCTCTGCTCACATCCACCCTTCTGCCCTGCTTCTCCCACTCACTTTCTGGTGCTAAGGGGAAAGCCCCCTCCACTCCATGGCCAAAGCTGTCCACCAAGCAGGCTTTCTGGTCTGTTTGTACCGATTGGACCCCAAAAGTCATTCTGAACTGGAATCACCATCTGCTCAATTTCTGAACAGTTTTGCTGGGCAACCAGTCATCTGTTGCCCTCTAAGCTACTGTAAGTGTGCAGATGGATCTGTATATTTTTGAGGAACATTTATCTAAAGCAGTCTTCCATATTGTTTTATCTTTTTTCATTTTTTCGTTCTTCTTTTATTAGTATCTGAAAGGTGGCAACCCTGGTTCAAGTGGGGAAGTGGTGGAAACCAAGTTTTATATTGTACCCATTTCTTTACATGCTGCCTCTTCAGATTTTATTTTTTAAGACATGGACCAATCATCCCTGATCCATGTTAGCTATATACTCAAATAAATTATCATCATTGTAACAAAATGACAGAAAATACCTGTGACTTGTTGAAATATTTTTGGATCTGTAGTAAATTCAAACCATAAAAAATTACTACTTTTCTCTTTGCACAGTGTGAGAATGAGGAAGAGTGCAGAGACATGAAGAAGACTCACTTAGAGCGAGAGAGTTCTTCACGATTAGCTGCCCCTGTCCAAAGCATCACAACAGCAAATCACTGCAATATGAATGAAAATAGGTAAGCTTTTTCCTTCTTAGTTACCACTGAATCATACAACTAGTTGCAGTTTATTGCCAGGTGTTATTTTTTCCTTTAGTAGGATTTATTTTTTAATTATCGCATTTTACGTTGAAAAATTAACCACTGCATTCTCTGTTCTTCTGGTTTAATGATGAAATTAGTAGCTCCTGACCCATTCATGTACTTGCATTTTTGTCCTATTGCTCAAGGAAGTTGTGAGCTCAAGTGTGAGGCTCATGGAACAAGTAATTATAGCTACAGCAGTGTGATTGTCCAAGACATATTCCCTAACACTGTGTTGTAGGCAGCAATTCACATATGCAACCATCTTATAGCCCTTTCTTTACTTAGACTTTCTTTACTTACAAGTTTCAAGCTTTGACTGTGTAAATAAAATTATAGATCAGCTCTGTGGAAAAAATTGAAAAAAATATTCATAACAATGCCTTCGATACTCAGCTCCAGAATATATTTGCGAATCAGTATTTTTGAGATTACAAGCATTCCATTCTGTGTAATTAGTAAGTATTCTAGGACAAGGAACTTGAGACTTTTTAAAAAGTTAGATTTTCAAAGGATATAGGGCATGAAACAAAAGATGAATATTTAGCATTTGCTGGCATGGTTTATGCACACAGAGCCCTATCAGTGTCAGAGCAATCACACTTGAGTTTCTCTGGGGGCTTCCTGCAGTCAGACATGCACAGTTTCTGAGTTCAGCTGCATGCTGCTTGGTACATATTGGTTATCAGTATTTTTTTTTTTTAATTATTATTCTTGGTAGTATCAGGGTACTTCTTGAGGTGAAACTGCTACAAAATAAGAAAATATTTGTATTTATTTTAGTAGGCTTTTCTGTTGTACACATCTTTGATGAGATTGAGTAATTCTTGTCATTAATACTGGAAAAAATCACAAAGAAAACTGATATATATAGTGTTTATTCAAAAATATGCATTCAGTTGCTTTGTCCTGACATGTCACATGCGTTTCATAAAATGAAAACAATGCCCAGAACAGTTCCTTGCTGTGTCACAGGGTTAATTCTGTGCTTCCTGGAAGCAAGATAATAATATGTGTTTTTCTTGACATTGTATTCAGTACTTCCAGTAGCAACTGTGTATTAGAGAAACAAAGAGTTTCTGAAATGTACAGTTGCCTCCTAATTCTTACAGTTGCCTCCTGGTTTGCTCTGCTTCCAAGATGTTTCTGTGGTTTTTGCCACAGTGTAGGACATATCAAATGCTGATATTCCCACAGCTGAGGAAGGGCTACTGAGGCTGTAGCTAAGACAGCAGTGCGCATATCAGGACCTCCTGGTCCCCTTGCAGCCAGCATCTGCTCATGCTGGCACATCCCCTCTCCAGTTATACCACCATAGATGCCTCTGAGATTCTCCTGTAAATATACCGAAGAGGCTTGTTTGAAACCAAAACTCTTTTCCTTTTCCTTTTCCTTTTCCTTTTCCTTTTCCTTTTCCTTTTCCTTTTCCTTTTCCTTTTCCTTTTCCTTTTCCTTTTCCTTTTCCTTTTCCTTTTCCTTTTCCTTTTCCTTTTCCTTTTCCTTTTCCTTTTCCTTTTCCTTTTCCTTTTCCTTTTCCTTTTCCTTTTCCTTTTCCTTTTCCTTTTCCTTTTCCTTTTCCTTTTCCTTTTCCTTTTCCTTTTCCTTTTCCTTTTCCTTTTCCTTTTCCTTTTCCTTTTCCTTTTCCTTTTCCTTTTCCTTTTCCTTTTCCTTTTCCTTTTCCTTTTCCTTTTCCTTTTCCTTTTCCTTTTCCTTTTCCTTTTCCTTTTCCTTTTCCTTTTCCTTTTCCTTTTCCTTTTCCTTTTCCTTTTCCTTTTCCTTTTCCTTTTCCTTTTCCTTTTCCTTTTCCTTTTCCTTTTCCTTTTCCTTTTCCTTTTCCTTTTCCTTTTCCTTTTCCTTTTCCTTTTCCTTTTCCTTTTCCTTTTCCTTTTCCTTTTCCTTTTCCTTTTCCTTTTCCTTTTCCTTTTCCTTTTCCTTTTCCTTTTCCTTTTCCTTTTCCTTTTCCTTTTCCTTTTCCTTTTCCTTTTCCTTTTCCTTTTCCTTTTCCTTTTCCTTTTCCTTTTCCTTCTTTTGCTTTTCCTTTCTCTTTTCATTTTCTTTTTTATTTTTCTGCTCCTGTCTCTTTTACTTATCCTTTTTCTATTTTATCTTTCTTTTTCTCTGGCTTATTTCTTCTTTTATTTTGGGGAGGGGGGGCGGGTTTGCCAGAGTAGTATTATTCATCTCCCAGTAAAGCCACCCAGACAATTTTGGCAGCACAGCTGAGGGCTGGTAGCAATGAGCGGAGCAAGACCACCTTCAGCCATAAGCATTTTCTATTGTGGAATTACAGTCTGAGATGCAGACTAAGTAAGGTCCTGTTTGAAAGAAAGGCTGCAGGCTCAAAGATACCCCAAATCTCTTGCACCTATATCAGATCCACAGTCTGCCCATTCCCAGCAGATCACAGCTCTGACAGTCCTCTGCTGCGAGTTGTCCTGCATGGCCTGTCAGTGTTGATGTGCTGCTGCACTTTGGCTGCTCACACTATGTTTAGGTGGGCCCTACTCAGTGACCAAAGGCCATGTAGGAGGTGTGCAGCACAAGTAGAAATTTCAGCTGCTCCTCACAAGTTCAGGGCTAAACTTTTGAGCGTTGGGTATACTTCCAAAGAGCTGTGGCTTCCCTTGGGTGCTTTAGGCCCACACTTTGACAGTGATACATAAACATGGATAGCCAAGGCATGGTTTATGTTTGAAAAGAGGAAAAGAAATGACAGCATCAGCCTGCACATTCAACATAGTGCTAAAGATCTTACTTTTCTTAGGGGGAGAAGAAGGTCACAGTTGTCTATCTTTCACACTCTGAGTCTTGCTTTTGTAGACACCATTGGTCATTAAAACAAAACAGTTGCCATGGTGTTTTAAAGGTACTATGCCATGTGAAACAGTAAAGGTTCTGAATTACAATTCATGGCTTCTTTTACAGCTACTTTTTAAAGACTTGCCAAACAGATGGACAAATGTATGATAAGAGCACATTTAATTAGCCCTGTTCCCTGAAATTATGTGCAGAAATGAAGTATGGTTTTTACTGTATTCTTTTTTGTGATTCCATTAAGTGTATATTGTCTGATACAGTAACTATAAAGAAGTGAGAATTGTCCATAAAAAGTAATAGGCTGAATAAAGGGGAATGTGACAGGGAAAGGTATAGTGTTAAAATTATCTTTCTGACCTTAATCGCAGTTTTAGTCCTAATGCCAACTATCTTCTTAAAAAAACTTGTGTTTTTTGTGCATTGCTTTAAGGTTTTCAGCTAAATATTTTCTTCAAATTAGTGCATCTGAAGTTTATTTCTGGGCATATTTATATGGTTTGTCTGACTTCTCATCCAAAACTTCCCCCAAATAAATGAAAGCTGAAAATACTGTCTCTGTTACAGCTTTCTGCTTTAGAAGATAGAGCAGTTCACATTTCTCTGTGTCTACTGTTTGCATATGTTTCCTTTTGTCTGCATTATCAGCCTATCTTTCTTTGTCTTCAAAATCTGTATTAGATTAGTATAAACACTGCTACCAAAGGCTAGGCACTGAGCACAAAGACAAGCCAGTCATCTTTAAACACATTTCCTGTTTTAGTTCACATACGGTTTTATTGCCATGGCTTATAAATTGTCACCTGTAATGGTGAAATAGGGCTCCATAACCTGAACTTACACTTCAGAGCCTAATCTTCATCTCCAGCTATCCCTTAAGAAATGGTGAGCAAGTAGCCATTTATCTCTGTATTTTTTTTCAAGTACTCTGATACAGACTTTATATTAACTCCAGAATGACGATTTGCCTTGAAGGGAAAGAGAAGAAACATGATACAAATTTGTAAATGAACTCTTGGTCCCAATACTGTAAGCTCGTTTCCAGATACCAATAGACTTTATCCTGCCAGCAGGTTTTAAATTCAAAGTTTTGGTAATATATAAAACATTTACCTTTCTCAAAGCCAGCTTTGTGACACTCCATTACTGTAATTTCCATTTCCAGCTTGGCAATACCAATAAATAAAAATGAGAAAATGCTTCGGTCACCCGTCTCTCCCCTCTCTGATGCATCAAAACACAAATATTCCAACGATGATTTAACTTCCTCCAGCAGACCTAATGGCAGCAGTCTATTACCTTCAATCTCCTCCAGCAAAAAACATAAGGGTGAAATCCAGTCGCAGCCACATCCTGGAGACTTCAATGTAAGTATATGCTGTTGTTCACAATATAAAGCTTAGCAGTATATTTTCCACTTTGTACTGCAGTCTGTGATAGTTTTGCAGAATGTTATGCAAAAAAAAAAAAAAAAAAAAAAAAAGTTGTAGTAATGAATGTTATTTTCTAAGTTCAACTTTTCTGGTTTGGAGTTTAGCAAGGCATAGAAGAAAGGAAAGAGGGCTGGCTGTAAAACAGGCAAATAGCAAAGGCTACATAAGCAAAAGGTAAAAGCTAATGGCCCAAAACAAATGGCTTTAGGCCTCCAGGGCATTGCTTGGGCATGATGCAGGCCCCCTACAGTCATGGTGCGTAAGGCCCCTAGTGTGTAAGCACTCACTCAGCCACTGCCTAACATGGGTATGCCTGCAGACAAATTCTTCTACCTGTCTTAGAACAAACTTCTTCAGATTCTACTTACACCAGTGACATTTTAGCACCAGCCTCACAACGCATTTCCATCAGAGTTGTATTCATGTCCTTATTAGAGAGTCTTGCTCACACTAAGTGTGCCCAGAGCACTCTTCCAGATAAGGCTGTACTACAACACTGCATTGTGGCCTCTTCCTTCTGAGCACAGAGAGAGGAGTAGATGCTGCCTCCATTTCTGCATGAGTTCTGTGATCAGAATGCTGAAGAGCCTGTTAGCTCTTCTGATTGAAGGAATTTCCATCTCTCTGTCATCTCATCTTTCAAAATCATACCCTGCCCTCCAGCCTACAGGACACTGAGAGTAGATGATCAAGGGCAGACTACTGTCACCTCCTCCCCATGACACTGTTCTGCTTTGTGTGGAATACCTAGAAGAAGCAATTTGGATACCATCATCTTGATGCCCACTGCTGCAGCATCTAGAGAAGCTGTTAAGGCACTCTGCTGCTCATGCTCCTCTCATTGCTACAAAAGCTATTCATGTTTTTTATTCTGTATCTATTTGCTGTGTTTGTTATTTGATGTACAAGAGGCTTCAAAAGCCTAGGTATTAGTGCCTAAGCAACTAGGAAAACATCTACCTGAATTGTAGCATGGCCTTATCCAGCAATTTTTGCTGTGGGAGTCAAGTGGCCCCCCTGTATCTGTTAAGCATATATGTTTATACTTTTTGTTTTTGAGAGTGGAGGAGGAAGTAGTAAATATAATCTTAATTTTGGACACGTTTTCAAAAACAGGTTACCATAAATTGTGTTTTCCAAGAATATCTCACAGATGCTTTTGGTAAATTGAAAAAACCAATTACATAAAATATTCCAGTAAAAAGGCCTTCAACATATTATAGTTATTCATTTATTTTTCATTAATTAAATGTAAAGTTTTAAACATTTTAACTTCCAAAACATAAATTTAGACATTTATAACCCATTCAGAATTATAATTATGATTCTTCACTGGGTATCTTGAAAATAATTTAAATTCCTTCACAGGCAAATGTGCTGGAAATCAAAAGTAAAAGGTGATTGCTTTATGATCCACACCCTTAGCAAATGCATTTCTGAGATGTTCTGCATAGCCTAGCAATGCACCATTTGGTCAACATTTAACAACCTTTGCAATAAAATTCTTATGTATCTGATTATTCATCTGAAAACTTTTGCCTGATGAACTGATCTGGATGTGCCATATAGAAGATGAGAGCTCATGAACTATAAATGTTAAACTTAGCTTTGTTTTATCCCATCTTCCCATCTGGCACCCAACTGGCAGGCCAAGTGGTCCTTCAAATGTCTGTGAGAAACTGCAAGCAAAGCTTGCCCACAGTGGCATTTATCTATTTGAGCTTTTTTTCCCCATGTCCCTGGTGCCTTTCTGCCTGTCACCTGACAATGGAACAGCATTTTTTGGCAGTGGTTATCAACTAAAAACCACCTGGGGCCCTCTGTTTTGCTCCATACCAGTGCACAGTAGCCCCCACAGCAGGTCACTTGGTGGGATGAAGGTGCTCAGGAGGCCACATGAAGAACAGGGCTGCAGCTGAGGGAGTGCATGAGACCCTGCCAAAAGACATGTGCTTCTACTGCAGCACAGAGAAGTGATCTTTCAGGCTGATCAGGGGAGCTCTGGAGCACAAAGAAACCTGGAGTACAAATTCATACAACACAGGCACATCACCAGTGTGAAACAAGTCAAACATGAGCCGTGCTCTCCTAAGCAAGGTACAATGCTTGGTTGGAAGCTGAAGGGGAGAGGTATAACTTCATCTTCTAAATGACAACAGATCTGTTCTTTAATAATTTCACTTACTGTGTTTCAGAATATTTTGATAGTTACTAATAGTTTAGCTCAGTTTCTGCTGTATATCATATTGAAACTCAAACCCTTTACAAAGTGCCCTGAGCAATATCTGTGAATTTGTGGCCATCAGTGTCAGTACACTTACACATACTCCCTGCTGAAATAGCAGGAAAACTAACTTCCAATTTACAACACAATGCAAAGACTCTCTGTTTTTTGTTACTTGGGGTTTTTTAAGTTATTAGCCAATTCCTAATGTCTTGTCTACTCTTTGTTGTCTAGAAAGCAATTCACATCAATTCAGAAAATGTTCTTCACTGCAATAAGCCACAGTTCCAAACAGAGCCTTGGTCACCTCTGTCCACCACACCCAGGGACTGCAGAAGAACAAAGCTTATCTTCGATGATATGTGAGTACAGATGACTTTAAAATAAAGAAAACAGTGGCATTTAAAGAGAGAAAAATACAATTTGTCCAACAGAAACTGAGACATTGCCTGAAGTATCACAGTAATACTTACTGTACATTGAGAAATGAATGAGAAATACTATATAAAACCTTAATTTTTCATCATAAATTACGTTTCTAACCATGGAATAGTAAAATGCATAGAATCATGGAAGTCATAGAATGGTTTGAGTTTAAAGGTACCTTAGAGATCACTGAGTGCCGATTCCACTCCGTGGGAAGGGCTGCCACCCTCTAGACCAGGTTGCTCAAAGCCCCACTCAACCTGTTCTGGAACACTTACAGGTATGGGTAACTCCACTACTTCTCTGGGCAATGTGTTCCCATACTTCGCCTCACAGGAGAAAATTTCTTCCTAACAGCTACTCTAAACCTACTGTCTTTCAGTTTTGAGTCACTCTCACTTGTCCTGTCACTGCAAGCCCTTGTCAAAAGTCCCTGATCATCAGGGAGCACTGAGGACTGGCTGTTCTCTAAAGGACAGGGAGCCAAGAGCCAGGATGCAGAATGCAGCTGGCAGGGGTCCAGTCCCTCGACACCCAAGCAAGGTGTGCAGGGCAAGCCTGAGGTTGGCTCATCTCTGCCTCCCTGAGCCTTGACAGCTGCTGCTGTTGTGGCTACTTCTGCTCAGCTAAAGATATCACAAAGGCAGGGGGAACAGGAAGCAGCAATGGTTAGCATGAGTATCTGGAGGCATACCTGACCCTCCCCACTTCCACTTCATTCTTCACACATCCCTCATTCTTCTCCTCGTAAAATAATTTAAACTTGTAACTGTCTTTATTTTTGATAAATTAAAAAAGCTGTTTTTTCCCCAAGGTCATTTAGGACATAGTATTATTTAGTGAATGTAATGGTGAAACTGAAGGTTGAAATCCTAGTATCTAGAAAATCCAGATTCTTTTTGACTGGTAATGTTATGGCCTGCAAATATGGATATTTGTTTCTGGGTAGTGTGGAAGAAGATCTGTTCAAGGTATGCCTCAAACTGCCTGATGCTCTGAGCTGTGTGACATTGACATATTTTTCATATTTCCAGACTTTCACCCATGACATCTCAAACTCCTTTATACCAAAGGAAACCCTGGGATAACAAACAACCTGGTTTCCTTAGGAACTGCTTCCACCAAAATTGGGATTTTTTTTTTTAATTATTATTAGTGTTGCTGTTGTTATGCTTGTTCATACTATCTGGTCTCAAGGCTAACTAGAGAGGCAGCAGCCTCTCATAAAAAGAAACCACATTTCCTACTATAAGGTATAAATAATTCCTGTGGACTTCAAAAGGATGTAACTGGTTTGCATGTCAAGAAAAGAGGACTGGTGAGATTAATTTTTGTGTATATTCATGGCAGTCATAAGCAGATGTAAGCTGAATAAATGTAATCAGTTTTTCCACATCTTTTGGAGAAAACTCCCCTGTGTATATATCCTTATTCACCCTCTTTCTCCACCTCCCTCCATGTTTTTAACTCTCCTGGTACACTTATTCAACAATCTCCATTGAGGAAACATGAAACAGTTTATAAGTACTACCTAACTCTTCATATGTCTTAAAATACTCTATCATCTATAATTTACTTGGAACTGCTCAATTTTTTCTGCAATTTAAACATTTACATACAAGGCAGAAAAGTGTCAGAGTGTCTGATAAAAGTCAAAATTGTAGGATGTGCTCATCTCTGGATTAGAAAAAAACATAGAAACAGTACCAACAAAACTATTGTGTCTTCATCTGATTTTTCCCTCAAGCTGCTGACAAAAAAAAAAAAAGGGGACTGGTTTGTTTTGTTTTTCCCCTAGGATAGAGTCATAGGAGATCTGCTTTGGTCACCATCTCTATCATCTGAGAGGCTTTTATCACTAGCTTTCTCCATTAGTGTTGCAAGTGATTCCTCTGGCAGGCATCTCCAATAAAACTGTTTCATCTTTTCAGAGAGAAA
Source organism: Promerops cafer (assembly GCA_013398275.1). Classification (NCBI taxonomy): domain Eukaryota; kingdom Metazoa; phylum Chordata; class Aves; order Passeriformes; family Nectariniidae; genus Promerops; species Promerops cafer. Next base: position 568,957 of record VZSE01015165.1, read on the forward strand.
TACAATTAAACTGTTCATGTGTAGTGCCTTCCATGTAGAATATCCCGAAGCAACTTGTAGGCCACTAAAAAAAAAGCGTAAAAAGGCAAAAAAGATAAAACACAGAAGCAAATATGTCCTAATTTGGCCTTAAAAGCCAGAAACAGTTAAATGCCTGTTGTGCTAACTAGAGGAGGGAGATTGTCAAGTACTACAGCTGTCATCCACAACTTGCAGCTGGGATACACCACCAGAATACCAGCTACCCTGGATCTTCATTCTGAAATTTCTGTGCAGAGGAGTCACTGAAATGTAGCAGATTAGACTGGCTGCAAATGTTAAATGTCAACAAATTTGACTCACATGTTAGAAGATCAAATTAAACATGGCAGCCAGTGCCTTTCAAATTTGTATAGCACCACAGCAGAGGATTTGAAGAAATGCAATACGGTAGGTCTAAATTATGTAGTAATCCTAATGGCAGCATTTGTCCTAAATGATGCCTATGAAGTATTTCATCTCATAATCCATGAAGTTCTGAATTACTGTAATCCAGCCATGGCTTTAAAGTCTTAATTTTAATCAGACTCTAAAGTTTTAAAGAGACTAAATCCCTTATATTTGATTTAAAACAGCAACTAATTTTTTTGACCAGTCAGTGTCTCTTTACTGTATTCTCAATTTATTTTCTCCAGATCATTGACAACAGCTGTCACTAGCAATAAATTGGAACACAAGTAGGTCAGTAAAAAGTATATCTTGCTTGGCAGAGTGCTGTATACACATACACTGCAGTATAACAGTAAATATAGCTAACAGTCTTCAAAAGACAGGCAAAATTCTACTTCCCTTGGTTTGCCATTGTTTGCTGACGAATCTAGATATACTTAGAGGTTCCCAGCATGCCACATGTGTCAATGACATCAATGCTGTTTCCAGTAGTAATTTTTAGTAAGATTTCCTGGATTTTTTGGCAATTTCTGACTCCATGAAGAGAACATTTTCAAGGTTGCATAATAATGCTTCAAGCCATATGGAATCCTTCTGTAATTTCACTGAATAACAGAATTCCCAATAACTGCATTTAGGAACAAAGTCTGTTGTCTCTGAAGTGCTAGGCATAGACATCCTGTGGGTGCCCAAGGGCACCCTCTTCAAAATACTGCTTGTGTGGTATAAAAAAATAGCAGAGTGTACTCAGCTTCCCATCTTTCCTTATAGCTAAATCAGAACATGCTCCTCGGGATTATTTTTTTACTTGAGTTTTGAGTTATAATTTTGAACTTGGGGTGTGGTTTTTCTTCACTTACATTTATTTTTCTTTTTTTTCTTGCCTTATAGGAGCAAGATAATACATCTTCTACAGCGTTTTTTTTAAGTTCATATTTTGTTGAATGTCTCTTCCACCTTTATGGGTCTACATGCTACAGACACCCATCAGCTATACATTGTCCAAGGGACATATCCCGCAGTGAGATAGAATTCCCATGTTTGTTTGCCAAACAGTAAACCATATACCCAAAAAATATTCACCTGTTATTTTCATAGAGCCTATGAAAATAACTTCCTGGCACAACTCTTTGTTTTGACTTGAACCCCATGTGTCTCATTCTCAGTCTTCTCTTCCTTCTTATTCCCCCTCAGAGTGGAAAGGAAAAGGTGCTCTTCGGTTGTGACTCACACATCTGGAAGTGATCTTACTTAAATTGTTCAAAATGCCTTAAGGATTCCTGGAGTATTTAGAGGTACTTTTGTAGTGTTGAACACATGCTGAGGAGCACAGTTCAGGAATAGAGAGTGGCTCCTCTTTCTTCTCATCAGCAATCTAGAAAATAACTAGTCAGACCAACACCTACAACACTAAGTTCCTCACAAATTCATATGCTTACTGTGGACTGCTCCCAGTTTCTTGGCTTTAGGGGATTTCAAGACTTCATCTGACCTTCCCAGTCTTCCTCTTCTTCCCTTCTTACTCATGGCACTGAATTTCTCACATGTATGCTGACCATGAGAAAATAACATTAGACATGCCAGACACTGCCTGCTCTCTGCAAGACCACAGGTCACCTTTAAAGAGACACTTTATGAGGGCTTGTTTTGGTGGGAAACAGATGCTTCATCAGCTCTAACAGGAGGTTTTCACAGGGTATAGAATTTTTAGCCACTAGTCTCTGTCATCAAAGGAAAGACAGAGCTGTGGACCTCTTTTAAACTTAGCTACATCCATGCCCCCCTCTGCTCCTGTAGGAGTGGTTCAGCAGGCTTATGTTTATATGACTAAACTGTCTTCACTCCCCAAAACAAAGAACTTTCACTGTCTCCTGAGAATAGTCCCTAGCCTGTGCTGTCCCCAAGCTGTGCCCAGGCATTGTCTCAGACTGAGCTCAAAACTGTGCCAGGGAGAATATTAGCAATTACACTGCACGGATGATCAAATGATAAAGCTGGTATCCTTGCCCTCCTTAGTTCACTTGCACAGGCATAGCCAAGGAACGAATGGTTCTATTGACGGAATCAGGTCTGAAATAGTCTCTGAATATTTTGCCACTTAGAAGGAGAATTTGTTTGTATCAATTAATTTTAATGTAGCTTTTTCTTACTCTACAGATTGACCAGAAAATATCTTCAGTCCACAGTAAATCATAACAGTAAGCAAGACAAGGGTCTTCTAATCAGGTTCAGCAAACACTCCTCCAGATTCCAGAAGCAGAATTAAATTTCACAGATGGGAGAGAACAGTCTCTTCCACTGGAATCTCCCAGTCTTTCCTCACCTCTGCATGGTGAGCCATGAGCAGATATCTGCAGTGAATAATGAGGATAGTCCAAACCCTGCAGCTCTTTGAGTAGCCGAGGTCTCACACTGAATATGAGGAAGTCTCATCTAACTTCCCATTGTTTTTGCTGTTCTACCACATCTCTGGTTCTTCTCAGAGCTTGTTTTCCTTAGGTTTTGTTTCTCTACTAATATCTACAAGTCCATCGCAGTGTAACCGGAGGTTTGCTTGTGCTGGATCACAGAATGGTGCGGATTTTCATCACTCTCAATGCCAGGATTCACGGATGGGATGTGGAAGAGATAGTCTAATGCTTCTATCTGAGGCTTAATTCCCAAGACAGCTTTGCTGTCCTTGTGGCAGTGGAAAATAACTTTACAGACATTTGAAGAATGTGCTTCAAGTCCATTTTTAACAATATAATTACCCAGAAGTTTCCCTTTTAGGCAAGAACGTTCACTGCAATTACCCTAGGGTGCAAAGGCTCTGATTCCTCAAGGATGCGTTAGAGCTTTCCTGATCATTCCTTCAACATATAAAGGATATTTTCATCTTTCAGTGATGACAAACCCCACTGGCAAATAATCATAATCTCTTTAGAGAATCACAGGTAGGCCATTCAAACTTATTTTTAGCCTGGGAATACCCTGTTCATTTTGAGAACCAACAACAAGTCATGGAGCTGGAGAGGGGCTGTGATAATTTAACACACATGAGGAATATCAGTTCCCAAAATCCCTATAAGATGTCTTCCTAGTCTTTAGTGCCTGGTTATGGTTTCTTTCAAATCCTGTGATTACTGAAGTGTCTTAGACAGGCTCCACAGGACACGGTCCCTGGATAGGGCCTTTGTTTCAGGATCACCTGGTTCTTTCAGCATAGACACCCCATTCACTGACTCAGGCTTCACATGTACTCTCACCCAACAGTTTCACCCACACATTGTCTTCTCCCTTATCAGAGCTGGAAGTATCAGAGCTGGCTGCCAGGTAGACCCTCTCCCAGAAAGGTCTTTCTGTCTTTGCTTTTAAGATGCCTCTTGAAAATTCAAGGTGTCATTCTGTGGCATTTTAAAACAAAATAGATCTGGACTGCTGTGGTCCCACCCTGTCTCTGTAGGACTGATTATAAAGGCTGTCACTCTAACAGAAATTAGCTTCATTCAGAACATCTATTTAACATATATCAAAAGAGACAAAATTGTAGTTTATCTGCAAGTACTCAGTGTTTTATGCCTCTGCTTTTAAAACAGGAAGTCAAGTCCCTATTGTGAATACTTGTTTCATTCCTCTCTCTTCAATTGTACACTTTGCCCTTGTGTATTTTAGTCTAGATATTGATTTCACATGGATATCTTTAAGTCATGAATCTGGGTCATACACAGGAATTTGTAGTAGATTTTGACTGTTTCTCATGTTCTTCTGTATTTCACTACACTGACATGGTTAGTCAGGGGGATTTTGCATTTTTGCCAAAATAAGAGTCCCCACTTATTTTTATCCTTCTGCATTTCATTTACATTAGATGCCAGGCTTTAATTTTGTCTGCTATTTTTTTCAACAATAACTCCCTCTCTAGGTATCTGTACTATTCATCTAGTCATCTTATCTAAGCTATTGACCTTGTTATACTAAACCCAACAAGATAGTAGTTGTGTAGTTGTGTGATTGGGTAAATTTTTCTCACATTTTGGCCCAACTCCAATCAGATCCTTTGTTCCTATCTTTCTGAAATGCCTATAGTACTATCATTTAAATGGCTCAATATTTACCTCCTGGCCTTCTCCACTTGCATGCTCCTCTGCTGAACTTCCAGGCCTGCTGGGTCTGCCAGAGTGAGCATGAGACTTCTATAGAGCTGGGTACCCACGTTGGCAGTGCCACAGCCTCTCCCCCAGCCTGTGTGCCACTATGTGTGCCATGCCTCAGACACAGCAGTGCCACATCCCATAAAACAGCATTTACTTTAAGTGGTGGAATGGGCAGGAGGTTATGATCCATCAGGGGAGAGTACTATTTTGTATAGTAACACCCGCTCAGCTCTATCATTCACCCCAAAGATAAACACCCTTATCTATGACCAAGCATGTCAAACAAGCTCCTGACACGTCCTGTTATGAGACAGCAAATAGGCTGTGTACACCTGCCTTTCACGTTACGTGGTTTTCCTGCTCTTACAGGATTTTCTTCTCCTCCTGGTCTGAAAGTTCAGGGCATACTGGCACAGTTTCAAAACTGCCCATGGGTTCACCCTGGCTCACCAATTTCTTCTGATTTGCCTGTAGCTCTGATCATATTTTAAAGTTGCTCATTTTGCTGTTCTACTCCTTTCCAACACATTCATTTTTTCAGGGTTTAGATTACTAAGTTGTGAAACTGGTCCTATATTTAGAATTATGATTTAAGCTGCTTTTACTACATGCAATTGTTGTACTCTGAGGAAGCACTAGCTTGTTTTTTCACAACACTTCAGCATTATTATCTCTGAAGGGTATTAAAATATGCACTTGGCTACATTTATGATGTTTAATTGAACTTTTATTAGGTTTTTTTAATGTATCCTCATAAAGCACCATACAACAGTAAGAAATAATGTACAAGTGGTAGATTATGTAAATGAAGCAGAAAATGCTATAGTTTAGTATTTAGTTCATATAAAATATAAAAATTAGATGAAAAAGGTGGTTTTGAATGCAGTATAATTAAAATTGTATATTGGAGTCTAAGCTACACCATACTCTGTAAATATCAGTGGTTGCTCTGAGTTCCAAGGAGATTTTGCTGTAGATGCTGATAAATTACTGTACAAAGTAAGGCTTTTATTGATTCACTTTGTTTGATTCTCTTCCCTTTTTTTATTGCATGAGTTTACATTTTTGCAATTATCCACTAAACTGGAGTAAATTAAATTCAGAGGAGGCAGCAGAAGATAAAGGTGGCAGAGATGCACTGTAATGGCATGGAGCTAAATAGGATGAGAGAAATGTACACACACAGGCATTCACCTGGTAGTGGTAACACCACTCTTAGGAGCTCAACAGCCTGGAAATTCTGAAAGGCTGCTTCTGGCAGAGGAGTAATTACCATGCCCGCAGCCATCTCACCTCATGCTGGGATCCCGCACAACATAACGAGCAATGGATATGCTGTCCTTCCCGCTGGTTTTCAACAAGCTCCCAGGGAAAGTGGTGCCAAGGCGAGTGAGAGAAATTCTGGACAGTAGTGGATTGTTTGATAAATTTCATCCTGGATTCAGCCACAGCCATGCTACTGAGGCTGGCCTTGTCAAAGTCATAAATGGTTTGAATGCTGCTGCTGAAAAGGAAGCCTGGCCTTGTTTGTACTATCAGATCTAGCCGTGGGGGGGGTTGTTCTGTAAAAGGCTGGATTCTGTTGCAATGCCTAGGTGACTGCCTAGTGTTGACTGAGAATGCGTTGAAATCGTTCCAGCAGCACTTGATTGCTTTCCCCAATCAACAGAGGAGGGTAAATTCTCCTCGAGAGCAGCCAGTTTCACATAATGACACTTGATCCCAGGGAGAATTCACCAGCGGCCTGACTTAGTTGGCTCTAATGCTTTACGCTCTTTCTCTTGCCATTCAGAGAGATATATGAGATGCATTAGAACTGCTTTTTGGCTTTGTTGAAGAGAACTATATTTCTAAAAGTACCAACAATCAGATATTCAGAAACAAAAGGCTTTCTTGTGCAGTTTAAGAGATAAAACATGTGTTTCTACCTGTTAATTTGAAGTCAGACTTCTTTTTAATTTTTTTTTTAACAAGAGGTCTGAATTCTGTTTGTAAATCTGGAATTAAAGTGCTGATGCCAATAGATTCATACAGTTGTAACTAACTCAAGAGGAGAATCTGACCCAGTTGTCTGAAAACCAGAAGTCACTGAGTAAGTTTCCTTGCGACTTCAGTTTACATTCATGACCAGTAAACATAAAGAGTCTCTAGTGCTGCTTCTGCTACTCACAGGCACTCCAGTTCAACCAGTAGCCTGGTACCAAAAATTTTTTTATTCTCTTGGTTCTCTGGCTGTGGCAAGGATGTGATCTGCAGGGGGATTGAAATTTTTTTCTGTTCTCTCATTTCTCAGGCTGTAGCAAGGCTGTGATCTGCAGGTGGATTGCAAAGCTGAGACCAAAGACCTGGAAAGGGTTTTAGCCACAGATCTTTCTGAATGTCATCAGTGGGAAAACACATTTGCTTTTCCTCAAGATGCCTCTCATCAATAACATACAGTATCTGAAATCAGCATCCAGTGAGATGTAAAGTCTCCAGTCTGAGATTATCACCAACATAACTAAATAGGTCAAGCTGCAGAGGAGGTTTGCATGGACCTTCACGATGGTAGCGGAGATGGGTTCTTGGTCACTGTAACATCAGAGTCTGTAAAATCAGAATATGACTAACAAACTTCATAGATAAAAAATGTGCAGTATGCAAAAGAGCTATCCAGAATAATTAATTTATGCATCAGTTTTCTCATGTGTCTGAATATGTCCATGAGCTCAGGCAACTTCTTATCTTCAAGGAGCCCATAAAAGAGGATGCTTTTCTTATTTTTCTACTTCATGACATAATAATTTAAACTAGCATACTGAATTTAAAAAGACATTATGTCCATGAGCAGTGGGAACCTAAACAAAACTGAACTTGAAACCTTTAACTCTCATTAAAAAAAACAGTAAATAATTAAATTAAGCACCCCTTCTTGTTACTAAAATCATACAAAAACATATATTTCAGCTCCCCATTTTCACCTAACATGCACATTAGTTATCTGAATAGAAAGGTCATTAACATGTAGCAATAAATTGAAGAATAGTATTTCATAAGTGGCATAAAGACATCAGAATTTGACTTGGCATGTTTATTAACACTACTGAACAAGTTCTGTTTAAGAAGCTAATAAAAATGATACCCTATCCATTTTTTCCCAATGCATCTTAATTTCTGTTAGGCATGCCCTGATTTTTAAATCAATCATGTATTTTTCCTGTGGAAATACCTAAATGTTCATGTGGAGAACATATTTATGCTTTGCTTTAAAATGGCATTTTAATAGCTTCTTTTTTTATATTAGATTTTGCAAACAGCTTAGTACAAACCAATGACTTCAGTTCCTATGTTATGCTTAACCATCCTGTAGCAGGGCCCTCAATGCAAGTCTTCTTGGTTCAGGAATGTTCATGTCTCCTGTTAATACCTTCATTGCTAATCATAACTCAGGAGAATAAATCTTGCTGCAAGTTGAAAACCATTTTAACAATTAACATATGAATAAGTCGACCATAATTACATTGTGTTATCTCACTTTGTTTTTACAGCCTCTTACCATGCTTCAGACAAGAAAATTAGACATACAGTGCTGGATGATATATAGGAAGGAATGTTGGAGAGGATGTATTTTAACGACCTGAGTTTGACAGGCTCATGTAAAAGTTCATCACTTTTATCATTTCAGAGAGATGAGACTTGGTTTGTTGATTTGTTCTACTTGGCTTTGCTTTTTGGGTCTTCACAGTAAACCATCTTCCCTAGGTCATTGCACAGGACAAAGAGAGACAGAACTTAACATTTTTTTAAGAATTCTTTCAGTGTTTCTGAAAGCATAGCTATTTTTCTGCATCAAGCTAATACTGCTTCAATGTGTAATATTTTATAATTGACCAAGACCTGTTTTAGATGGTTCTTCTTATTAAGCATGTCTTCTGGGGCTTAGGAAGGATTTGCATGGGCAGTAGGTTATGAGATACTGGGACACAAGCCTGTCTAGTCCCCTTTCTGACCTAACAGGTAGAGTAAGCTGGGGTGAAATTTCACTCTGCGGGAGAATAATAGTTTAAAGAAAGTTGGAACAAAGGAACTGCTTTTCATATCAACAAGGTTTTTAGGACAGAAATCATTCTAAATTAGCCAGACTTTAATTTCTATCTAGTTATATTTAGCCTTTCTTCTCTTCAAAATAAGGTTGACTAACTTCCTCTGGTGCAATTAAATGTCCTTAAAACTGTGTGCACATAAGTAGAAAGAAACAGACTGAGTAAATCCACTGTTGAAATAGCTTTATGTTCTTGGGGAGGTTATATGGCTGCCCTCTTCTGTGTAGAGGCTCCCCCATGCTCACACTTACCTCAGTTATGGATCTGAGCATGTTCTTACTGCTATCAGCATGAATGTTTTACTCATCTATCCCACTTCCCTGTTTAGATCTGCATCTTCTTTGACTGACACAAAACATTTTGTTGAATACATGTGCTCAGAAATCCCAATCTAAAGGAAAAAAAAAGTTAGGAATATGAATTTTTTGGGCCAGGATAGTCTCAAGGCCTTTCCTGCCTCTCACCCCACAGGGTGAGGAAGGAGGCTGGGGTTGCACAAGGAGCTGGGAGGGAGCACAGCTGGGACAGCTGACCCCTGCTGACCACGCCATGGTGTCACGCTCAGCTGAGATGTCATATAAAGCTGAGAGTAGAAGGAAGAAGGGGTTAATATTTGGAGTGATGGCATTTGTCTGCCCAAGTCAGTGTTACTCACAACCTTGCTTTCCATGCAATGGCTAAACATCTGCCTGCTCATGGGAAGCAGTGGATGAATTCCCTTGTTCTACTTTGCTTTATCTGTTAGTCTGTCTTTATCTAAATGTGCAAGTTTTCTTACTTTTAATCTTCTGTGCTTTTACTCTCCTGATTCTCTCCCTCATCCCATGGGAGGAAAGTGAGTGAGTGAGTGTATGGAGCTGAACTGGCTATTGGAGTTAACATACAACAGATTGCTGAGTGGCAGTAATAACATATTGTTTACAACACCATGATCTTAAAAGCATGAGTAGTAAAAACATCCGAATTCATACTCCAAATATTCAGGAATATCTCATTTTCTTGAGATGAGGACAAAGGAATGACACTCTAGCCAATACTAAGAAAACTATTTTGCAAGTCGAAACTTTCCTCTCTGAGAGAGACAAGGCTGTAGTAACCACAGTATAAGCTGAGAAGAACCAGGGCATATTTTAGCTGAGTAGAGAAAGAAGGTCACCTCCCATGTATATGAGACAGGAAGAATCTGCAGGGTCAGGAAATGTGAAGACACTTATGAGAGGCAATGACTGAAGATGCAAGGTTCAGACATTCATCACATGTCTGAAATGACATGGCAAATGGCTGTTCTCCACAGTGACTTATAAAGATGCCATAGGGAGAGCTTGTGGGAGGAGATGAAGAAATTAGCTTCAGCCATGAGGAGCTCACTGACGCGATGACACAGAGACATCAGTTTGTTTCCAGTTTGAATGAGAGTGGATAAATCTGCTTACAAGCATGCTTGTGAATTTCAGGACAGAAACAGAAGTTGAATTTGTCTGCAGTCAGTATGTCAGGTAGGTTAAGGAAGGGATGGAATCTCCCAGATCTGTTGGAGGAGAAATCAGTGGAGAAATTGACACGAGGAATGCCAGTGGAATTGCAGCAGGTGGCCCAGCACTGAGTCAGAGATGAACTCCAGGAAGCAAAAGTAAACAGCACTCAGCATGCTTACAGATAAGAGGGACAAGAGAGAGATGTAGCTGTGGAGGCAAGCAGGTTCAATGTGTGTTTTCAAAGTAGAGAGATTAAACACACACTTGTTTTGAGAGGAGGGAGAAGCCAAGGCAAATAACAATGTACACAGAGGAATAGAAAAAGAGGTAAGCAAGCACCAGGGAGAGAAGACAGAATATCTTGTTCTGTTTAATGCATGTATCCATTTTGCAGATCAGAACTGCACTAATTTGGGAAGCAGTTTATATAATCCATAAAAATGCATTTTATTAGCCTTTCTTTACTTGAATCACTGACTTCTAAAGAACGAGAACAGCCATAAATGCTATTGTCTCCACAGGCAGCAATTTGAAAATAGAAGATGCATGGTTACACGATAAGTGTATTTTCTTCATAAAAAATGTTTGCAAATCAGGTTTAAAATAAGGGAAAAATAACCTTAAAATATTCTGCACTTCAGAAAATAATAAAATGTCTTCTTATTTTCCCCTGGTAGACCACGCAATGCAGATTACTTTATGCAGGAAGCAAAACGGAAGAAGCATAAAGCAGATGCAATGGTGAGAACATTTTCTTTCCAGTTACATTGCTCCAAATAATTTTTGTAATGCAGTTTCTTCATCAGTGCAGTATTGCTGGGGTAATTATAAAATCTATTATAAGGATGGCTAGGCTTGTTAAATTAAGAAATGTTTATATAATCAAATGTTCATAGACCAATAAACTATGACTTAACAAATAATGACTTACTGAGATAAAGGCCTGGATAAATAAAACTTTCCATTTATCCCTTTGCTTTAATTAGTAACTATAGTAATGGAGGCTGCGTAAAGGATCCACATACCTATCTTCTAATTTAACTAGCTGGCTAGGTCCTATAATTGCATCTCCCTCCAAATTTGGTCTGGTAGCTGAGGTATTTTTACTTTTTTTTTAAAGAGCTTTGGCTTTTCAGTGCCAAAAGAATCCTGGTTTCATGGCAGATGTTTCCCAACATAATCAGAAGTACACAAGGAATCTTTGTAACCCTAGAGGAACACCCAGCACACAAAGTACTGTTGCAACAAACAGATTCTTCACCCTGGCTTTGACCTGTCTAAAAATGTAGCCAGAAAGAAAAAGGGGAATCTGAGGTTATATGGAGCACTGAAGAGATGCTTGTCTTTCCAAACAAATGGGTGCAACGAAGTATGCAGTGCTGCAGCAGAGCTCTGCTTAGCTGTCCCTCAGTTCTCCCCAAGGCTGTGTTCGTCCAGCGCCACAGATAAGCCAGCATAACTTGAGGTCTTTGGGATGGCAGTATCTGGAGTGGGACCCTGCACTAGCATGGCTGCTTTGCAGGTGGGGGTAGCTGCATTCTTGCCTTGCTCTGTCAGAAAGACACTGCTGTCATACCATCAGGAAAGAAGAAAGGTGGCTCAGAGCCTCTGTTTCTTCACCTTTTTTTTCTCAGCTGTGCAGAATGTGGAAATGCCAAGGAAGCAGAAGCAGGTCCTTAATTTAGAACACTAACACCGAGTTTTACACTCTACCTGAGTTTATTAGCACAAATTTCTATGGTTTATTCAGTTTCATATTACTCTAAAGTGAGTCTTAAAATCAGAAAATATTGTGGAGAAGTACAAATGGTGCATTTTAGTGTGTTGCTTTAAACAGAATGGAGAGGATCACTTAATATGCAAAGGAAATTCTTAGCCTGGAGAGAAATGTTTTTATGGTAGACTCCCAGAAAGAGGAGTTTGCAAGCATTATTCTCTGCTGTGCCACAAGTTTGCTGCATGAAAGTCACCTAGGCACAGTTTAAATAGCTTTCTATTGGTATCAGGTGGCTGAAATATCCTCCACATTCAGCTTCCCTACACAGTGGACCAGCACCTTACTTAGACCTTGTGAAGAGCCCTTTGTAGGTGCTTCCTCTCACTCCCTGGCTGTGTAGGCATCCTGGGGAAAATGCCATATTGCCAAAGTGCCTCCAGGCACTTTGAATCACCTTACTGGGCTCGACACCTCCTACTTTAGCACTGCACTACCTGACACAGGCACTTAGAGTGAGCAGCTTGAAAATTACTCTAAGTCTCTCTGCTCTTCAGTCCCCCATCTGTGAAATTGGGATAATAGCACTTCCACCTGCATTGGAGCATCAGGGGGAGAAATATAATAAAAAGTTTGTGAAGTTATCTGGTATGATCGCAGTGGGAGTCATATAATAACCTAAAATAGATTGAAGCTACTGTGCCATTCCAAAGTTACTATTTAAACCCTTTATCCCTTGGAAAAGAATAAGGTCCATTAACCTTTCACTGTGTGCATCAGATTTCAACCAAATGCATCCAGTCCATTAATGGGCTTTATGTACCGCAGGAGTTCTGACTGAAGGAGAGAGAAGTAAGGACAGAGAGGTATTAGTATGATTCATCTCTTTCTTCACATCAAAAATTAAATTCTCAGGGCAGATAAGTGGCATACACATATGAAAGGTAAGTGTACACATATGAACATTAGATGCATATTTGCATATACAGTGTTACTGAGGACATGCAGGTATATGCATGTAAGTGCACAAATACACACACAGAGTCAAAGAAGTACCAAAAATACGAGAAGAAAATGGGCAAAGAGGAGGATGGTGGAAGATGCTGAGGGAGCAGAGCAGTCCCTGAAAGAGGAGGAGGATATAGAAAGCAAATTCCTGACAAGAGGAGAACAATGCTGAAAATGGTAGGGATAAAGAAGACAGGAGAACAGAGATAAGCCTTTGTTTAAGAGTTAGTAGTCAAAGTATTTAATTCTCTTCTCTTAGTTCACGATATCCATTACTGTTCTTTGTTGAGTGATAAAAAACTACACTTGCAAAGATGTGTGAAACCCTTTTTAATGAAAGATGAAAGCTGGAACAAAAGGCAGCATGAGTTTGTGGAATTTCCAGCACTGGAAGAGCTTTGACAAACACTGTTGGGAATGTCCTAGGCAGAGCTGACCCTTCTTTGGACACAAGAACGTGGAACTCAGAATATCCCAGAGCCTTTTCTAGCTCTATTTTCTGTATCTTATGATTTTCACTGATGCACAGGGTTTGACGAGTATTATCTTTATCACAGGAAAAGTTGTGAACCTGAAGATATATCAACTTGTGTCAAGCTTACAATATTTGTTGACAAAATCCCATCAAATGTAATGACATCTTGATGATTACACTACATCTCTGTGTCCTTATTTTTTTCTCTGTAGGTGGAAAAGTTTGGAAAGGCACTGAATTATGCAGAAGCAGCACTATCGTTTATTGAGTGTGGAAATGCAATGGAACAAGGCCCAATGGAATCTAAATCTCCTTACACCATGTATTCAGAAACAGTTGAACTCATCAGGTAGGAAAGGAAGGAGATGACCCTGGGGTTACTCTGTGCAAACATGATCATCTGCATTATCACCTGTTTTTGTACATGCAGCAAAAGGGTAGATGTTAACTCCTTACAAGGGCCTGGTTAGTCATATGTAATGTTTATGTATTATCTGCGATTTCTTTGGAAATTAAATCAAGAAACTGTGAAGAATGAGAAAAAAAAGAAACAAACAAAAACACGAATAAAAAACCCCCCAGATTTTCCTATTACTTGAGTTGCAAATTACTTCAAGAGTAATACTTCATGATGTAAGTCCTGAGTTACTCAGTGGAGGAAACCAGTAATCCATACTAACAAAATATTCTCATGGACTGGTAACTTGAAAAATATTGCAACATGTTTAAGATTGCTGTTTAAAAATTACCTGAAGGAAGATGTGAACAGTGATAGAAAAATGGACACTGAAAGTCCATTTGATTTGTGTGCTCCTAATGTAGCCAGTGGACTCAGGAGCACAGTTTACCCCAGAGCTACTCCTACCTTTAGTCCCCTTCACGGCTCTCCAAACAGGGCAGTCTAGAATTCAGTGCCATCCACAGTCCCTCCAAAGAAAGTATGTCTCTTAAGTCTTTTTCTCCATTATAGCTGGTACTTAAAATTACTGTTACTGGCAGTGTCATTGGTAGAGAAAATAAAGGTCAAAATCACTGCAGCAGCTGAGGGACTCTGCAAGGGAGCAACCCCAGACACACTAGTGGAGAAATCTGCACTGACAGTGACCATGGTAGCATTCCTCAGGACAGTCAACCATGCAGTTTTTGTCAGGATTAAACTCATAGGAAGTAACACATTTTCATTTTTAATCATATTCATAATGGATCAGAGCTTCTAAAACAAAAGCATTCTTTTGTGTTGATGTGAAGATTTTCTCGCATGTTATTAATTCCACTGGCATTTTATTCCACTTAGGGCTGTCTTCTCATGCATTTCAGTGGATTGAGGCCAGCTTTCTAAATGGAAGGTTATTGAACAAAATCAAATACTTTTTTTTTCTGCAGGAGAATGGTACATTCCATCTCTGCAATTTTTTCCTTCTTTTTTTTCCATCTCTGTAATTCCTCCCTTCTTTTTTTTTTTTTTTCCCCCCAAAAGGCAGAAAGCTCTTTCTTTGTCTGCCCTGTCTTTTCTCATGGTAGTAAATATATGGTCCTAGTTCTGGAAATGAATTTTGCTTGCAGATCCATAGCTTTCAATAATGTGTATAGCTGTGGCCGTGTTGTAATGTGAATTGCTGTTGATCTTGCCGCAGAAAAAGAAGTGGTTTGCTAGGTATGCCTGTAGAAACAAAATGTTCATACTGAATCTTTGTACAGATATCAGAATTGGAGTTTGAAAGCAAAGGTAAGAAAAAATCACAAGCAGCTAATTATGGGGAGCAGGCATTTTTCTGGAAGTGAGCCCGGAAGCACTGTGTGTTGTTCTAACCTTGTCTGTTGTTCAGGTATTCATCTGGAAGCTGAGATTTCCAGAAACCAATTTGTGATTGCATAGCACATGCACTCTTGAAACACCAGTGCTACCTCTGTGGATCTTTAATATTTATAGAGTTTGAATGTAATGTCATGTGAGCAAAAATAGCTCTGAGCCACATGTTCCCCCTCTGCCGTGCTGTGCTCAGAGGAGCAAATCTGGGTAGACACACTCAGAACTGGCAGGGTGAGGTCAGCACCAGCTTCCAGGCAGGCTGGCTGCCTTCAAACGCTCCAAACCCCTTTCTGCACGAACTCTGTGTAACTGGGTCTCTGCAGCAGCAGGGGTTATCTTGGCAGGACAGTGTCACCTCGCCAGCAAGGCTCCCCTCTGGACTGACGGATGATCAGGGGAGTTCATTGCTGTTTAAAGAGTGCACGGATCCACTGCTAATGGCAAAACAGCTCTGAAACACAACCAGGAAAAACACACCTATGTCTGGTAACTTGAACAAATATGTATAAAGGGGCAGATCAAACGACATTGGCCAGCATTGCTCTCTGATCAGTAATATAAAGCTGTCTCAGTTAACTCATGTTGGATTTTTTCTTCTTGCTTAAGGTATGCAGTGAGACTAAAAACCCACTCAGGCCCCAACGCCACGCCAGAAGACAAACAGCTGGCAGCATTATGGTTAGTAGATCAAGCTTTCCTCAAAAGGCTTATTTTCTGCAGTGAGCCAGTTCTTGAAAATCAGATGTTGGATGCAGCCAGATAGAATTATGTTCTCTATTGAAATTAAGAGAATACTTTCTTCTCTGGGAAGGTCCAGCCCTTGTATCACTGTACCAAGTCTGCATTCTGTCTCTGTAAATAAGCAATTCATACTTATTTATTGACTGTGACAGGTTGGCTATGGTACGTCAGTGTAATTAATTTTTAAATGCCTGATGGTTTGTTGTTTTTATGAGTGATATACTTTTGTACCAACAGCTCGATAAGATCTTTTGTGGCTGACATTTTAGGCTCAGTAATCATAAATTATATTTATATTATATGAAGGGCAGTATGGTGATGGGGATAATTAAGCCTCTTGGATTATCTATTAAATTAAGATTTCTAAATATATATGTAAGCACCTTAGATTCTATAGGACAGTTTCTGATTGCTAGCAAAATACTAGAATGTTATTAAAATCAGTTTTTAATTTAATATCTTTGTAGTTAATACATAAAATACCTATTACATGGTTACTGAGTCTCAGTAAGTGGACATTTACAATCAGCAAGTGTGTTTTTAACATCTATTAACCATCTGTTAAAAATCCACATTAAATGCATCTTTAGCCTCCATAAAGAAGGAGTCCTAATTAATCATTTGTATAAAAAGGAACAAAATATTCAGAGACGCTTTTTTTTTTTAATGCCCTTTCTCTGTCACTGTTTTTCTGTGCCATCGGGAGGCCCACAGAATGCATTAGTGGCAATTGCTTTAAAAATGCTTAGGTGGGAAAATGACTAAAGAACGGTTTAAAAAGGACATATAAAGCCATATTACAAAGGCTTGCTGAGAGCTGCCGGAGCGCTTCGGTGCGTGCGGAAGCACATCCAAATTCAGGGAGCCGCTGCATCTGTTCCAGCAGGAGAAAGGTCAGCGCGAGGGAAAGCAGACGGAGCCTTCTCTGGGCGATGAATAGCAATCTTAACTCACCGTCTGCCAGCCAGCAGATGAGCTGACACCATTTGCATATGTGCTGTACCTGTGAAGGTGACAGAGGGAGAGTGATGGTGGTGGCTGCGCGGCCGCCGCATCCCGCGGCTGCTCCCGGCGCCCGCCGGGCAGGCTGCCAGCCCGCCCGCTCCCGGCCCGCTTCTCCCGGGGAGACACTGTCCTCCAGCGGCCACGGCCGGGATTTCACCGCCGCGCTCCGGACAGCAGCCCGGCTGGCTCAGCAGCCCTGCCTGGGATTGGGATTTTTCAGAGACAATTCGCTAATTCGAGGCGTTCGCTGAGGGGTGGGCAGCTCTTGGGCGCGGGGAGATGGGGAGCACTCTGCACTTCCAAACTCAAGGCACCTTCTGGTGCTCCGGATTGGCTCCAAGACTAAATACTGCTTTTAAAAGCAAGGCCTCTGCTGCTAAAGGAAAAGCAAAACACACAGGGTTTTTGCTTCGAAAGCAGCGTTACTGAGAGGCACTTTCATACTTGCCCCAGTTTTCCCACCTTTTCAATCCAAAAACCTTGCTTGGAAGAGGTGGTGGTGATTCTCAGTTTGGAAAATAGACTGGTACACCTAAAGCCACTAGCAAAGAAAAGTGTATGCGTCCTGAATACTTACTGTTGTGGTACATAACCATAGTCAATAGCCATTACTCTCATTTAATTATGTAGCTTTAAAGGTGTGTGGCACTCTGCAGACTAACGAGGAGCACAGAGGCAGACAGTACCAGTACAGCATGTTGAGTTTTTCAGCCCACTGCTGGTTTCCTCTGGGAACCAAATCAGACAAGTGGCCTGGAAATAGCCCCCACGCTCCAACACAGTCTCTGTTCTGGTTTCCTACACAGAAGCTTGGCCACTGAAATCTGTGCCAGATCCAGGGCTTCCCTTTATCCCAGCCATCTCCAGCTGCTGGAAGAGACCACTGGATGTATACAAAATACATCCACTATAACTCAAGTTCACTATACCGGCTCCAGGCTATTGCAATAAAGTCCCAAGATAAGATATCTCAAAAAGCTGTTTATGCATTTGCAAATAAAAGTGCAAAAAAATGTGTATGTTAAGTTCCAGGATGTCTCTTTTCATGGGAGAGGCTTTTGGTCAAGTGTGCAGACTTCAAGCCAGAATGAAGGCCTGAGAGCCCAGACCCTTCTGAGTATAGTTTGTTTAGTACCTCACTGGTAGCATTTGTCAGCATGACCTGCCCTAGCTGTAGTACCTAGGTCTGCTCACGAATCCATGGCACAATCCATGCCAACAAATGGTGATAAAAACAGTAAGCAAGGTGCCGTCAGCCTTCCACTCTGTATTAGTTTGAGGATTTAAGATATTCAGTAGGATTTCTGTTCAGGAGTCACCCTTTACTTTCTGCTCTCCCTTGTATTCCAGTTACCGCTGCCTGGCCCTTCTCTACTGGAGGATGTTCCGACTCAAGAGAGACCACGCAGTCAAGTATTCAAAAGCGCTTATTGAGTATTTCAAGGTGCATTATTTATGGCATGTTTTTAGATCAATGTGTCTTTACAGGAGAAACAGCATCTTACTAGAGCAGTAGCTGTGCTGGGATTAGTTTTTCCCCTGTGAAGTCAGTGGCATTTTCCCATAGACTCCCATGGCAACATCTGAGCTCTAGTTAGTTCAGTTATCTTCACAAGGGTCCCTCTTTGAAAAATACACACTGTGACCCTTCACAAAGGATGATAAATTTGTTGTACTAACAAACAGGTATTTTCAGATTATTCTTGGTGAATTCTCTAGTGCTATCCAGCTCTGTTGTGAATAGGTTTTGCAGATTTTGCTCTAAGAATCCCCTTTGGGATTACACTTCCCACAAGTTGAAGACTTTGATCTAGATCAGTCCTCAGATGCAGGCCTTCCACTCAGCAGCATCAGTAGGTAGGACAGTGCAGTGGGACATCTTACCCAGGGAACTGTCAGACAGCCCACCCTGAGTTCAGCAGGAGTTGTACAGAAGCATCAGAGGGCGGGCAGACCACCTGCCATGTACCTGACATGGCACTCTTGGCTTCCCCTTCCTGCTTTGCTTCACCTGTTACTGCTTCCGTTTTTCACTTCTGACAAGTCCAAGCACTGTTTATTTTGTAAAAGACTGGAAGTCTCTCGAAGTATTTTAATATATTTTCACTGACAGGCAACCTTTCTCTGGAAAGTATCTCAAGCACCAAATCTTTCACGTGAAGCTCACCTTGCAATCAATCCATCCAGTATGTGATGTACAAACACAAAAATTAGCCTTTATCTTCCTAATTAAATTTTAAAAAAAGAATGAACATAAAAGTGTTTCCCTGCTTTGCGGGACCTGAACAGGGCTCATCTGTTGGGGTTTTTTGCAGACAGAAGACCCTTGAAATGAAAAACATCCATCCTTTGACATTTTTTTAGTACCAAAATTCAAATACAAGCACGAATGCTTATGACCAAATTCTGAACACATGAAGAAAGGGAAGGGAATTGACAGATCTGCTTTTTTCAAATGGAAATTGAAGTCAATGTAATTGCTTCAAAACTTTAGCAATATATAATACAACACGTTATGTTTCTCTAACAATTACTTGATTTCAGGGGAAAGAAATATGTGCCTATTGAAGTACTTTATTTTTCTTGACCAGTTCAGAGAATAGCTTTATTAAGAACAGCTCTTAACCATGTAAAATGTCTCCTGCTAGCAGACAGAGACTGTTTCACAGCAAACATAAAATGGACTTACACTCTACTGTAGACAAGAAGAGTTTGGTTTTTTGCAGAGCTCCTGCTGACACAATGATAGCATAGCTTCATATTAGAAAGTATTCTCACCTTTGAAAGCAGAAATGGAAAAAACCATCCATTTGCTCTAATTTTCAGTGGAAAACAAGCCAATTCTCCACTCCTTTCATATTTGATATCTAAAAGCTTTCAAAACCAAGTGACATGAAATGCTGACTGCATTAAGAACTTTTCATATATTATCAATCAGAGAAGGATTTTAAATCTTGTCACACATTTGCAGGGAAAAAAAGTGCAGCAGAGAATTAAAAAGAAGGCACAGATATTCAGGGGCCAGGCACATATGAGAACATAAAGAAACCAGGAAAATGGGTTGCAGTAGGGAAAGTGGGATAAGAGATGGTCCCTTATAACATTATACTCTTTAGAATCCTTACCCCCACCCTTCTGCTGCAGAACTGAGAGGAAACTGAAGCAATAAACTTAAAACATGAGAAAAAAGGTGTGTGGGAAGTTGTACAGTAAGGCAGAGGTTGGTTACATTTACAGTGGAATTATCCTTGACTCCAGTTTTCAAATTTTCCTGCTTCCAACTCTGTAAGTAAACAAAAGGCACTCAGTTTCCATTACACAAGAAAGACGAAGACATGTAGTTCTGAGAGAGATCAGAAAAGAAAGGGGGGAAAAAAAGAATCTATTCTATAGCATGATCAAATGCTGAGGATTCCCATGTTGGTTCTATTTAGGACGATAAATGAGAAATTTTCTTTTTTTATCTTTTCACACCGTAGCTTTTCCTGTCAAAAGAAAAAAAAAAAAGAAAACCCTCTGAAGGAAGAACTCCTTGTGGGACACTCCAAAGCTTATTTTTCATATCACATACCTGGGACATAGAAGACCCACTGTCAAAATGCAGGAAGAATGACAGGGTACACACAGCACTGGAGTAATCACTGCTAAAATACAGCCAGTGTTGGGGGTGCACATAAAAGATGTGGAAACCCAAAAGGCAGTTCAGAAGACTCATTAAAACTGAGAAAAGAAACTTTTTTAAAGAGAGGCTTAGGAGATGTGTCCAGTTTAGTGCTGAATGGGTTAAGAGATCATTGTGCACACAGAAACAGAGCTGATAATTTGCAGATTACATGCAGTTTTGCTGGCTTTGGACCAACAAAATCCAAAAGATAGCACTGAAGTTAGGAAGATTCAATCTTGAAACTATGAAACAGCATTTTTTTTTCTTAATTGTGAGGCCTTCTAAACATAAAACAGGACACAGAAGAACAAGGAGGATAAATAGTGTCTTAAGATTTTCTTTATGGCTATCTGTCCTTTTTAGAAGGAATTTTAAAAGTGATTTAGCTTCTTTTAGAAGTGCCATGATTGGTGGAAAACAGATATTGCAGATTGTGTGCACTGCAGGATTACTCCTGGCCTTGAAATCCATGAACATCTGAAGCCCCTTGTTTACCATTTTCTTTCCTAAGCCATGAGAGACCAAGATGTTTTGTACTGCTGGTACTGCTTGTAACTCCTGCAGTTTACAACACTTGCAGCCTTGCATTTAAAACAGTATCCATAAACAGATCTCAAGCTGCAGGACTTTATCTGGTCTCACATGGATGTCAGGAAGAGAGGGCTGTTCTCCAGCACACAATTACCTGCAGGTTCAGCTTCAGGGGAGAGCACAAGGAGGTTACTTTCCTCTGAAGAATCAGGCTGGCCATTGCTGAATGTGAGACCGTGGATGGAATGGACTAGAAAAACTTGGTTTCTCAGACTTCTTTCTCACAGGCCTAGGACTAAATCAGTCACTTGGGAGAGGGGTGGAGTTTTTCCACAGGTCAAATGGTCAGTAACCAGTGACTGAATTCCCTCCAGCTCCTGGAGTTTTAACTACTAAAATCATTTTAGCTATCCAGTCTCCATTACTGCTGACACCTGAATTTCTCCTGCTCTGTAAATACAGTGCTTGTACAGGGTAGTCTCTCCTCAAGCAATGAAATTCTTTAGCATAAGCACAGTATGCCAGAGAGAGTCTTAATGACTCCAGGTATGCAAGAGACCACACTAAATGATCAAATGGCCCCTCCTGGGGTTCTCTGGGGAATCCTTCAGCTATGAAAACCACCAATCTACATGGGCAATCTCTCTGACCTTGTGAATGCTGCCATGTTTGGACCAAGGGGAACAGTTCCACAAGGAGCAATCATGAGCAAGATTTTTGAGCCTGATGGTTAAAACACCCACCTGAGCTGCAGATCCTCAGATTTACATCCCTGTGGATGCCAGGCTGAGCAGATTTGCACAGTCTTGCAGGTCCTAGGGGAATGACATTTGTTACTGGGGGCAGGAGAGTGGGAGGAAATCTTTCTGATTTTCTTCATCACAAGAAATTCCAGCCTAAACTTTACAGAGTCCTGCAGCACCTTTTTTTCTGAATTCCCAGGATTTCTGTGAAAAGTTGCCATTTCACCTAATCTTTTTCTAATCAGATCCTATGCCAGGGTGTTTAAAAGACTATGTTTCAAGTTTGTTCTGCAGCACTGCTTCATCATAACATCAGGCTCGGCTGACTGGGTTTATTGCACCATGAGATGCAATTGCATCACTTTCTTTACATTTCTGTACTTTTATACTCTTTAATGTTTGCATTTTGTAGTCTTATATAAATTTTATGCATTGTGAATTACTCTTTCCTTTCCAGAATTCATCAAAAGCTGCCCAGAACCCATCTCCTTGGGGTGCCAGTGGAAAGTAAGTTGCACAGAAACTTAGACTGGCAGTTAGAAATCGTGTATTTTTACCCGTGGTATGTTCTGATACTCTTGTATTTTCAATCCCAACACCTTTTAAATAACTGTATTAACACTGGTTTCTAGGAGCACAGGAACTCCATCACCTATGTCCCCTAGCCCTTCTCCAGTCAGTTCTGTAGGATCCCAGGGGAGCACGGGGGCCCCTTCCCCATCTCCGATCATCAGCATCCCGCAGCGCATTCATCAGATGGCCGCCAACCACGTCAGCATCACCAACAGCATCCTGCACAGCTATGACTACTGGGAGATGGCTGACAACCTGGCCAAGGAAAACAGAGGTGAGCGAGGCAAGGCAATGGACTATTCCAGAAGACTGTCACATGATTTGGATCAGGAAAATAACTATTTTGATATGAAACCTGTCTGCAAAGTAGGACTGCAGAGATTATTTCTGTCTTCAGTCTGCTCCTAGTCTGTTCCAAAGCAGCCCAAAAAGGCAATTTTGATAGCTGTCTTGCTGAGAAGAGTTGAGCCAGGACTTGTGACAGACAGGTCACAGATTTGGCTGTGAGTAGCACTTAACTGCCATCTGTGCATTCTAGAGAGGAAGGTTTGTGGGAGGTAAGATAGCTTCCTGCCCCCAAAGTCATGGAGCTGCATGGGATGTGTTTAGCCAGACCACTTTAAAAGCAGGAGCACACCTCCTTTCTGCAGAAGGAATGAACAGTCCCTAGCCCTCCCCCATCTGCAGCAGACATAGATTGGAACCAGGTGCCTGCAGCAAACTTCTCTCAGGTGAACTGGTTTCCATGAGCAAATGCCTCAGCATGTGACTTGATGGTGAAGTATTCCTTGGTTTTCAGGCTAATTTTTGTATCTAAGGCAGGGACATGGGCAAGATCCAAGTCAAAACAGCCAAAACAAGGGCACCTAAGTGAAGGTATGTAGATATGAGTTGGGGGGCTCATCTCCCATTGCAGTTGATGGAGCTTTGTTCAATACAAACAGCAGTTCAGAGTGCTGTTTAGTTCACCCTGAAAGGGAGACAGGGATACAATTCACTGAGGTATCCTTACCTAAACTGCCACTCCAGAACTCTCCTGCGCATCCTGTGTTAGATCTGCCAGTCCAGGCTGTACGTATCAACTCCTGAGAGCATCTCAAATGGGCACTACATGCCCACTACATGGGCACTACATGAGTAGACAACTGAATTGTCCCGATCCATGGCACAGGGGTTGGAACTGGCTGATCTTTAAAGGTCCCTTCCAACCCAGACCACTCTGTGATTCTAAGTCCTGACCGGCTAGTTAGCCAAATTACTCTTTAGGCTGGGTTGGCCATGTTGTACAGGCCTCTATTTCTCTGTCATGGTGGCTTAAATATCTTAAATATCGTAAATGTGTCATTGGACACTTTTGTGTGGACTTTTCGGTCTGCTTGTCCTCAATCTCAGAATAAATCCTGCCCAGAGTATGTTTGCTTTATCAGGACTCAATGGAAATTAATGAAAAGCAAAGCTGAAGAACTTACTGCTTTGTTCATTAGAAAGAAAATTGTTGTGCATCAGCCTGTAACATCGTGAACCACAGGGCTTTAAAATTAATCTCACCAGCACTAAACTCTCATTCCCATGGAATGTTCAGCCTGACTCAATTTGCAAGAGAATAAAATCTGTTAAAGGGTGACAAGTAGCAAATAAAGATTCAGTCTTCTGATGCTGAATCCCTGCAATTTTTTTTCCCTGCAGATTTTTTTAACGACTTGGACGCATTGATGGGACCCATCACCTTGCACAGCAGTATGGAGCATTTAGTTCAGTACACTCAACAAGGACTTCACTGGGTGCGGAATAGCGCTCACTTGTCATAATGACTGTGTGCCATTCACATGGACAGTATCCCTTCCATGGATAATTCAGTTATTCTGGACACTGTGCTACAGAAATAGTCAGCTACAGCATTGATCCAAACAAAGGTGAATATTTCTTCAATATTGAGCAAAATTCTTCTGAGTGTAGACACGTATGTGTGCAGAGGTACAATATACAGTGATGTCTCTTCAGAATGAATTGTTCTGTATCACTCTTCAAATGTTTTGATACACTAGAAATACTATAAAGAACTGATCTTAATGCACAAACATACCCTTTCTATTCTTGTACTGAAAAACTCAGAAACCATAATCTTATGGGTTGATTGAACCAAGTGCAATAAGCACAGATCCCTATTCAGGAAAGCTCACAATAGATTCTTAACTTTAAGCTTGTACTGAAATCCTGATGACTTCAGCAGAGCTTAAGCACATATACAAGGGCTTTCCTGAACTGGAATGAATGAGGGCAAATAGTAGACATGGAGAATTTTTACTGTGAGCATGGACACGTCACAGAAGTTTCCATATTAATGTGCATCTCCCTGCTACTTCTCCACTGGAGCACAGAGAGGAGATGTGTAGTCCGCATTAAGCCGGAGAAAGACAGCATTCCTTCATGTGCAATAAGTTTCAACAAATTGCATGCATTTCTTTATCTCCTGTCTTTTTAAATAACTTTATGTCTCGTTCAGCTCCTCACCAACAGTGCAACCTACAGTATCAAGCAAAAGGAAAGCCTGAAAACAGATATGCTGGTAGCAAGAACCTAAAAGAGATGGTGGAAAATTGCATTCTGTTACTGACAGTAAATAGATAAGGAAAAAATATGGCAAATAGTAATCCACTTAGGAAGGAAAATGTGTTAATT
Source organism: Promerops cafer (assembly GCA_013398275.1). Classification (NCBI taxonomy): domain Eukaryota; kingdom Metazoa; phylum Chordata; class Aves; order Passeriformes; family Nectariniidae; genus Promerops; species Promerops cafer. The sequence goes on from VZSE01015165.1 coordinate 594,022, forward strand.
TCAGCTGCACAGAGAGAAGGATATTTATAACAGTTGTTGGCTTTGCATGGGAAGGCTTCATCCTGCAGATTTTGACTTTCATATCTCTTTCATCTAGCAGAAGCTTGCAACATTTTCTTCCAGGCTGTATGGGAGCATTACATGCAATTTCCTTTATCTGGGAAGCTGAGTTTGCTGCTCATCAGGCTAAGAACTGTTTCCTATCATAATCCTCTCACTCTCCATGCATAATCCTCAACTAGGCTTTAACGTTTCTTGATTTATGGGATGTTTTCAGTTCCTGTTGACAGGCTGTGTTTTTCATGCCAGAAGAATTAATCCCACAATAATTGGAGTTTAATTTGGGTCAGATGAGGTCAAGGCCAGTTCATATCAACTGTGCTTGCACTCAGTGCATTTTTTTTTCATTTTCAGTGGCTTTCACATATTTACGGGTTTTTTTCTATATTGGAAATATTTTTTTTGCAATTAGATTTGCTGCCTTTACTCAAATCAGCAGCTCCAGTGACTTTCAATGGACTGTTCTTGTCCAAGTCATTTGTTGAACCCTTTTACTGGTATTTTCTAATCTAATTTGCTTACATACTAAGAAAATGTGAGTACAAAAGACACTTTCAACAGAAGATACAAGTAGAAGTAGCCACTGATACAAATGGTGAATTAATTGGTCCTTGCTGCCTTATTTTTTTCATTCCCCATTTTTGAAGAGCTGCATTTTGAAGAAAAGATACCAAACAATATGGCACAATTTCTCAGTCAAATGTCTTTGGTAGCACAGACTCCATGAACCCCATGGTAAAGAGTGGGCTTATGAGCACACTGAGCTCCACATAGCTGTGTTTTTCTGCCAAGGCTGCTCACCATAACTCCAGCTATTGCTCAGACTCAGAGCATTCACTGTGTTGTCTGAAGCAGCCACCAAGGAACTGCTCAGCCCCAAGCCATCCTGGGCCAATATTTATGTGCCCATCGGTGCTCAGATACTTCCCCCCAGGAGAATCCCTGTGGCTGTGGTCACCTCTTAGCATGGACTTGAGTGTTACAATGTGGCTGGCTTTAGGAGAGAACATGTACTTGCCTTTAAATGACAAAATATGTGACCTCTGAGTCCTGCCATCACCCTTAGCCCTGGCTGTCACCCACCCCAGAAGGAACACAATTTGTTTCGTCGCAAGTATCGTGGAGAACTCGATCGGTGCCTTTCCGTTTATCGCTTGCCTGATCTCCCGCTGTGGAAGTCTGTCAGGATTTGCTAGACTAGTAGCAACGGATTCTGTCAGCTGCTTCAATGCGATCCGCAGGTACTGCAGAATTGCTCCTCAGATCAGGAGAGTGGAACTCCAGCTAGATTAGCTTCTGTTTCCTTTGACGGTGCCTATGATGTTTATCTACAGATAAGTTTGGGGGTGTGGGAGCCCTTTCTGATACTTAATGTTGAGAAATTTTAGAAGTAACGTATATTACTTGCCTTAAATGGAGTTTAGTTTTATTGCACATGTGGCATTTGAGTTTCAAATATGGAACTTTGAAGCATGTTTATTTTACTAAGGTCAGGATATTTTTCTTAATCATGATGAACTCTTTGTATGGATATAATATGTCAAGAAACTTCAAAGAAATGCAAGAATTAATGGTGTTCTGTTGTAACATTTCCAAGTACTAAGCATCTCTGTAGATGATTGTCCTTTCCTGTACATTGCTCTTATATTATTTCAGCTAAAATACCTATTGATTCCATGGAAATCTTACTGATTTTTAGTTTTTGTGCTGGCATCATCTGTGTTGTCTGATGAGCACACTGAGCCTTAATTTCTGGTGGTGCAACAGGATGAGTAGATTAAAGGGTTTGGCCTTCTCTCCATGGGGTTTCTTGCAGCTATACTATTTTAGTGAGGTTATTTAGAATACTCTTTTGTGCAGGCTATTTGCTATATAGGGTTGCTGCTGGTTGGGTGACTGAATGTGGCATGGTGACAACAAATACTTAATTTCATCTTCTTAGGGCCTGGTCCGCAAAAGTGCATGTGACTTTAGGTCTGGTCCAGTTAAGCATATGCACCACTTTAAGAACCTGAATAGTCTTAGGCATATCACACTGTGAGTCAAAGATGCTCTGTGTGTTTTGGATGGGACCAGAGGAGACTCCTTTTTTGCAGTTCCATGAAATACACTGACTTATTTTAATCTGCTGTTAAAGTCCAGGAACATGCAGACTTCTTTAGCCATAGCAACATTCAGGTTCAGTTTTGGAAAAGTAAGAAGTCATTCTGTACAAATCCAGAAGGATTATGCCTGGAGGAAGAGGCTTCTAAATCAGTAAGAGTTGATACAGCAATGGGAATGGATGCAAAGGAACTGTGTATTACAGGTGGACTTGACAAATCCAGAGCAGCCTATAGGATCCTCACAGACAGCAAGATCATACAGAGCCCTTGGCCTTAATCTTTTATAGCATGGTGGCATGAGTGTCAGGTGAGAACAAAGCATATGCAGAAGTTCAAGTGTGGTCAAAAGCCAGGCATAGTCCTTCCTGTCATGTGGCAGGATACCCAAACCCCTTGTTTGCCTATTTCTTTTGTCCAAATAACACAGAGCTCCAAAGAAAGAGATTATAGTGAACAGAAGACCTTACCTTAGGTAAATGAGGTTAAGAGGATCAAGCCCTAAGTGTAGATACAAATGCATATGTATATACTGTAAATCTAAATAGTAATAAAAGTCACTCAGCATGAAGGATTTTACTAGTGCCTACCATTGATCATCAAGTACTCATCACTGAGCAGCCATATCACCTCAGAAGTGCAGTGTTGTCAAAATAATTTGTGTAGCTAATTAATTTATATGAAATGCACCTTTGGGACTGTGCCATAGTATCTCTTTTGTAATACAAATTTTCAACCAGTTTTCATGGCTACTGATTCAAATCTGAGATGTCAGGATATCTTTTCTTCCCTAGATGAGGACATACACTTAGACCTGGCTTATGTGTACTTAGTTTATCTACCCAAGAGACTTTAGTAGTCACCAGCCTTAACACATGTACAGTATATGCTATTCGCTGACTTAGTTGTAGGTTTTAATCCAAATGAAATTGGAATTTGCAAAATGACTTGGATTAATGGCACCTGCCTAGATATCCCACAGATGTGACATTAAATGATTCATGATTTTAAGCAGGAAAGTTTGAATTTTATGTAAATAACAGTAGATGAACTCCTTGATCTTTTTACAAGATGATTTTTTTAAAATGAAAGAATTGTCAAAGCAATAGGTTTTTTAACTCTCCTAAATTTTTGGCAGGTCGTGGGTTCATGGTAAAAGCTATATTAAGAACATCTCCTTCTGCAATATGCTTTGTCTTTACATAATCCTCTTAATGTTTAGTATGTCAGAAAGAAATGTTTCTTGTTCATAGCGATGGCAACATTTCCCTCCCCCATTAAGGGAGAATCCTCAAACTAAAGAATAAAATCTCCTGGCACAATAGAAATACAAAGAATGCCTGAAGTATACAGACTTGTTAAGGTAACAACAAAAGTCTGTCTGGCACAGACCTAACATGCCTCTCATTTTGTCATCTTTTTGTTATCATTTACATCACATATTTGACCTCACTGTGTTTGAAACTGAAGAATTAGTCTAGTTTTCATGTCTTAAAAATGCCTGGTTGGTCTGATCAGTATCATAATTATAACTGTTACATTAGGTTATGTGCTGTGCACCAAGGGAAGGCATGTAACCATAGATAAATTTGTCAGAATGCAATCAGAAAAGCATTTGGATGATCTGACGTCTAGTACATCTCAAAAAATGTGGAACTATGTCTCTCAGCCAATATTGTTAGCATGAAAATTTAGCTACTTTACTGTCTCTCACAAAGCTGCTGTTTGCCCTCAAAAAGGCCAAGCCTCCATTTCCAGCGTCACCGGCCCCCATGCTGTAAATTGCTCTTAAGGTTAATTAACAAACTGGGAAGGTCACTTTAGGTCCTGTTTGTGCTAACCTGACTAAAGCTACAGAGAGGAAAAGCACTAAGATTTAGAGCATCCGTTGGTCTTCCAAAAGACTATGGCTTTCCTCAGTGAGATGGGTGAGATCCAGCTGGGGTTATTTGTTCAAGTAATTCCTCTGCCTCCACTTGCTGTCTAGCCCTGTTGCTCTTGGTAGCCCACAAGTATGTCTGACTTTTAGGGGTATTTCCTACTTTGGCAGCCCAAGCTACCTTTCTGATGGGGTGCTGGAACATGGAGCAACTAAATCACAGGTTGTGTAAAGGGCCTGGCTTTTGCCCCCAAAACCAGCAACAAATATACCAAGGCTCCTTCACTTTGCAGTTTGTGTAGCTTGAATTTCACACACAGCAGCTTGAAGCCTAGCCTTATCCCTGCTGCCCTCAAAGAATTCCAGAAGGTCCAAGGAAAACAACAGAATTAGGGGGGAAAAAAGGGGATTTCCTCTTTCCCGTGGCACTTAATCGTTTTTGGGAGCAAATACAGTGAACAGCATGAATGATAAGGCACTCAGGTCTCATGTTTCTCATATGTACTAACACAGGGATACTTAACATTTATCTGCCTCATAGGGCTTTATGAGAATTAATTAATGTTTGCAAATCACTTTGTATTCTCAGAAGGAAAGTGCTGTTGAAGAGCTATGGAAAAAACTGCTAAGTACACTGGATGAATTTCACCCCTGAGTCCAGAACTACAAGACCCACAAAATCCTTAAATACTATGTAAGCTCTTGGTGTAAGCACCAGAGTGTACAAAACTTGTGCTTAGCACTGAGGGGTGTCACAGCCTAGGTGAAATTGCCACTTCCAGAGTATCTATGACTTTGATCCTGGCAGAGAGCAAGAATCACAACAGTACATAATGGGACAAGCAGCATAGATTAATGAAGTGGCCATCCTAAGAATTTTAAATCTTTTTATGTCTTTCAGTCACTTTGAATTTCTGCAGAAGAAATTTGTACAAAGTATGTTCCTCAAAACAGCCTCAAGGTTTCAAATAATTTATTAATCCAAATCCAGCTTCACATATCTTCAGATTAATGGAAATTTTCTTTTAGAATGGTGCATTGCAGAGAACTAGTTGCTTAAAAAAAATTTTTTTTAAAAGTCTCTCGTGACAAAATATGTGTCTGATTTTGATGCACGTTACCAGTAACCAAAGTGGGAAGTCAGGTTCAGGAAGTGACCTTCCCAAATCACACCATTGTTAGCCAGTATCCCCAGGGCAGATTTCCAGCTCTGTTCTGACACATTACCCCTAGAAGTTATCAATAAAGTCACCAAAGACTGAACACCACTCAAATCAACAAAATGTTTCTAACGTGGTTCATGTTATTCAGTCAATACTAACAAGTCCTTTTTCTTAGCAGTAGTTATCCTTTTCTCCTCCACTTATATATGGAATTCTCACCCTGTCAACAGACATAAAAGAAAACATTTCCTGCAGGACTAAGCTAGACATAGCTAACATCTACCAAAGGACAGGCCCTTCTTATTCTTTTTGTCACTTCCATTTTGGAATATACCTCTATTTCAAAAAGCGTATTTCCCTTTGCATTTTAGATTTATCATAGAATCAGAGAAGGGTTTGGGTTAAAAGAGACCTTGAAGATCATCTAGTTCCAACCCCACTGCAGTAGGCGAGGACACCTTTCACTAGACCAGGTTGTTCAAAGCCTCATCCAGTCTGGCCTTGAACACTTCCAGGGATGGGGCATCTACAGCTGGGGGGGGCAACCTGTTCCTGTGTCTCACCACACTCACAGTAAAGAACTTCTTCCTTAGATCTAATCTAAATTTACCCTCTTTCAGAGGAAAACTGTTTCCCATTGTCCTGTCTCTACAGGCCCTAGTAAAGTCTTTCTCCATCTTCCTTATAGATCTCCTTTTTATACAGAAAGACCACAGTAAGATCTCCCCAGAACCTGCTCTTCTCCAGGATGAACCCCAGCTCTCATAGCCTGTCTTCATAGATGTGCCCCATCCCTCTGACCATCTTCATGGTCTCCCCTGAACCTGCTCCAACAGGTCCATGTCCCTCCTGTACTGGAAACCTCAGAGCTGGACACTGCTCTCCAGGTGGGGTCTCACAACAGCAGAGCAGAGGGGAAAATCACCTCCCTTGACCAGCTGGTCATGCTTTTTTAGCTTTCTGGGTTGCAAGGGCACATTGCTGGCTCATGTCCAGCTTCTCATCCACCAGCACCCCCAGGTCCTTCTCAGCAAAACTGCTCTCAATCAGTACATCCTTCATCTGTATTGATACTGGGGCTTGGACAATCCCAGGGACTGTAATTGACTTTGTTGGGCCTCATGAGGTTCACATGAGGGTCCTCTTTCTCTCAAGGTTCCTCTGGAGGTCGAGGTCCCTTCCTGCAGTTCCAGACATTTTCTTCCTCAACTCCATCTCCCATCTTGTGACATGCAGGACAAGGTAGAGTAGAAACTGGTCACAGGAAAAAGGTGAAAGGCAGTGCAGAGCTGCTCCAAGCAGTTCAGGACCTTCCTGCTTTCTTCTCATTCCCACCCCATCTGTGGGACTGGCATCCACCTTCTCCCATTATTTCTAGCAAGAGAATTCAGTTCCCTCTTGAGGAAGGACAGTGAGTGCTGATGAGTCCATGCACAGTTTTTGACAGCTCTTCTCCTCTGCAGGGAAAGGCAAATGGGAGGGACCAGTAATCTGGGGACCAAAAGCCCCTAGTGCTGGTGACTCAAATACCTTGTGTGAAACAGCAGTGCAGCTGGAGGGGTGCCAGCAGCATTTCCTGGCCCAGTGCCTTGGCCTGACTGTGCTACCAATCTGCTTGAGTGAGCTTTGCCACTTCATGGCCCTGCAGCAGAACCAGCAGGAGCTGGTGGTCTCACCTGTACAATGACCTCCTTTAGGTCATGGAGGATAAACAGTCAGCCTTGTAACAATTCACTGGGGTTAAAAAGGAAAAGAAGGTGGAATGAAAGAGAGAAAGATTCTGATTTAAACACAGAAGCTGGAAATCACCTCATCTTGTACTGAAGGTCTAAAATAAGTGCCATGAATCTCACCCTAGAAATGCTTGTTTGTCTCCACTGGCTAAAAAGGGGGTTTAGGTAACGAGCTCAGATACAGAGGTGCTATAAATCCCACCCCAGGTTTATGGTCATACTTGTTGCTGACAGGAATGCCTGATGAAATTGGTAAATATGTCAGGATGCACTGAGGCAAGATGGGGCTGAGATCATGCTGGAAGGGAGCACATATGCAGAAAAATAGGTATGTGGTAAATACATTTACTTCTCAGGTGTTTCAAGCATATGTTTCAGACTTGGACCACCTCTTGACCACTATAATTTACTAGGCCTAAATCCAAAGGAGAAAGTTTGTAGATGACAAAAGAGATGAGATTGGCTGTGAGCCTAAGTAAGGCCAATATTACTCTTTTTTATGGAAATTCAACAGCATTTTTCAATTCATTATGTGAAAATGGGAATTTTATTCATGATGAACAGCCCATAGGCCACACAGGGACACCTAAAGCTCACGGCCTGCCAGCAGACCAGTAGTCCCACAGCAGCTAGGGCTGACTTCCCTTGCTGTTGGTGGAGGCAGAAAGAGCAGTGGTGTGTTGGGAGCTCCAGAGCAGCCAGGTCAAGGTGGGCTTGCAGTGCCATTGTCTCTTTTCATGGCTGGCAACAGGAGGGGCAGGAGCCAAAGCAGAGGAGCCAGGCAGTGTGAGAATTGCTTTCTGGGCAGTAATCCCTGGTCCTCCTGAGCAGGGGCATTGTCCCCTGCTGACTGTGGCAGATGGAGACGATAGCTACAATAACAAATCATGGCTGCACACACATACTGCTTTTGGCAACTCCCTGCCTTCCTGGGCATATTATTTATGAAAACCTGGACTGCAGTGGTGTCTGCTGGCCAGTGCCATGTTGTGGTAGGCATCCTACAGAGACTCTCTGTGGAGTTGCTACCATGCAGAAGTCAAAACCAAACCACGCTGTGGATGGGTGAGGGAAACAAATGGGTGGGGAAGACAGTACAGGGTGGCAAAATAACAGGAGGCTTACATGTGTCATTACTTCTCCTGCCAGTTGCAATCACGGGGTTCCCTCCCCATTTCCTATGCTGCACGTAGAACCAGCAGCTGAAAAGGCAGTGTGGCAATCCCAGTGTGGGATCAGCTGTTGACTAGCAGTGCAGACAGCACACGACAAGGTACTGGCGCATTGCAACTCTTCCCCATCTCCCTTTTCACACAGTGAACTCCTGAGCGAGGTTCCCTGGCCAGGTGAGGTATGCAGAGACCAGTTTATGACTAGAATTATTTTTGTAACAAACCACAGAGGTTCGTTTCCATATTTCGTTTATAGCAACAAACATCAGAAGATTTTTTGTAAAATTATTGAAGTCAAGATGGCTTTGTTTGCATAAAATAATGCTCATGTTGCTCTCTGAGGATGTGCTACCCAAGGCCTCCCCCACCCTGCTACAGCAGTTTATCTTTCTGCTGACCATAATCCCAGAATATGTCCCCATGCAGCAGGCAATATTGTTTACACAGGTTAATAAACGGAGTATTCTGTACAGTAATTTATGCTGTAAAGTATGTACATATATCACAGTAGCAGTCACAAATGCTTTAAACTGCCTTATTTATTAGATTGGTTAGCATTTCCCCCCTTGCTCCAGAATACTTTAAATTATTTTTATCTTTTACATTAGGTATTTTTTTTAGTTGCTGCATTTTGACCCAATTATTAAAAAAAAAGTTTTTACAATAAATAAATATCTAAAATTTAAGTAGAACTAGCAAATTCACTGCCCATCCAACTAATATAGCTCTGATTATGATTAAAAATAAATATGGTATACTCTTATCTGTGTATCATAGTATATGCCAGAAATCATATTCCACTGGTGATCAATATGAACAAGAGCTTTAGTAATTTTCACCTATTTCATTCTTCCATTGTGAGACAAAAATATTATAAACTAGTTAATGTAAAATGTCCCCCGCGAGAGCCCTGGTCTTATTCCTCCCTCAGGCAAAACTCACATTGGCTTCAGTGGGAGATTTACCTAAGTACAACATAGGGACATTACAAAAATAAATATGTGGCATATAAACAGTACTTGTGCTTTGTAGTCAGTCCTTTCCTCTTTAGTGAGAAACATAGGGTAAATGCTACATCTGTAATGCTCCTCTGTCTCACTCCTTCCCTTCTGCTGTACGAGTAAAAAATTGGGATTTAAAACCAATTGTATTTGTTCCATTCGCTCAAGAAAAATAGAAATATTTTGGGGATCAGTTGCAAGCCAAACTAGAAAATAAAAGAAAATGTTGCTTTTGTTTATTTTCATGTTAAATTATGTTACACAATTAAACAGGATAATGCATACAAAGGCAATGAAATGATTAATTACTTGTTTTACTGTTTGGAGATTTTGCTATGTCCACAGTTCATGTAAAACTCATGTAGCACAGTTTCTGGGATGGTGAAAAATCCTACTGTAATGTAACAGAATGAGCCTTAAGGATTTGTAAGAATAAGCACTTTTATATTAAAAAGCAAATATTAATTCATCAGTAATATTACTTTTTTAATGTGACAATAAACCATGAAATCAACATCCTTCTGTCTCAATTATGCCTCATCTGTCTCTTTCTTAAACCTTTTTCCAAGGGAAGCAATTGCCTGGTTTTGTGTCACAGCTTTGAATCCCATCACAGTCACCTGCGTTCCTAAGTCAGCTGCCCTCCTCCACACTTCCTTCGTGGGTGAGCTCTTGAAAGCTTTGTACAAGGAAGGAGGAAAGGCTCTTTCATTACAGCAGATCTCAGTAGCAGGGTGCTAGTTTTAACTGGGGTGTCTGGCAGAAAAAAAAAGATGTGGAAAGAGGCAGCTCTCTGGGAAAAGGAAAGCAGTCACTGCTACATTTTAGTGAGGCACCAGATGAGCACATCACCAATCCATACTTTTCTTTATGCAGATGTAGGAAACAAGCCCCTGTACTTAAGACCAGTAACATCTGTAAGTAGTGCCAAAGCCAGCCACCATTCCAGCAGCTGCAGAGCAGCAGTTCACAATTTACAGCCACTATTGTAATAAAACCACAAGAAATACAAGGTACTTCTCCAGCCTGCCTTCCCCTGTCCTCTCTTACACACATACAATGTTTACCAACTATTTCCCAATTCCTATGGCTTCTTCCCACACAGGATTGCCATCTCTTAGGAGTACTTACTCCATACTTAGGCCAAAACCTAAATCCTGCTGTTTTAACATGGCCAATTTGCACGTGGTGGAGTCCTGTGGTTCTTTTCTGCTCGATCAATACCTGTGGAGTCAGGGGCTGGACATTTTCCTACTTTTTTCTGGGGAAGACATATTTTTCTAGGCAGCATCTGACAGCCAGGGCAGGTACTGGTGGAACATCTCAGGTGCAGCACAGAAAAAATGACCAATGTTCTGCACTTCAATGAGTCACCACCATACACAAACCTGTGCATTCAATAATCATCACAAGCTGAAGCACATAAATGGAGAGCTTTGGTCCTGAGAGTGAAGAATGGATTTAAGGAAGTGAATATGACTCATGATGGGCTGACACATGGCATGGCTGCTCCTGATCACTGCTGGGAGACTGCTGCTGGGACAGGAAAACAGGCAAAGAATGGTCTCCCCAGGCACTGCCTGCAGCAGTGCCTTCTCCCATCCAAGGATGGGAGATCACTTCCCCAGGCACCACCTGCAGCAGCTGAGGATCTGATGAACCACACACGGAGGGACAGTTCCACAACCTGTGTTTCCAAGCCCACCAAGGCTCAGAGTGAGCCCACTGCTATCTCCCGCACCAGTGCTGGTTCAGTCCTACACACCAGTCACAGGTTCATTAACTTCTGCCAGTTAATAGAGCTCCTTTTAGCACTGCTCCTTCCTCTAAACACCTCAGCACTTGGCTGGTAATCCTGTAAAATATTCAGAATATGCAGAATTTTACTTCCTGACTTGTTCCTCTTAAACGTCCTCTTCGCAGTGTAATTCAAGGTCAGGAAAGAAATTAGGCACTGCTGAGCTAAAGACCTGGAGGGCCCATTACAATGATCTAGTCTTACTTCCCAGGAAAACACAGGCTATAACATTTCATCAAGGGATTTCTTTATGAAAGGGTAATAACTTGATGAAGAGAAGCCCAACCTTTTATTAAGGCACCCAGTCTTGATTTATAGACACAGAGCAATGAAGAATTTACTACAGCTCTTCAACTCCTATTTGCTAAAAATTCTGCCCCAGTGCTTCACTTTGAATGGTATCAAAGCCAACTGCAAAGTCATACAAGAAAAAAACAAAAAAACAAAAAAACAAAAAACCCCACAAACAACAACAACAAGAAAAAAAAAACCACACAACTCAGTACCTGAAGATGTAATATGTGTTCTGAAAGGGGAAAAAACAGGGTGAAACTTTGCATTTTAGGGGAGTTTCTGTTCCTAATTTGAAGAACGTACGCATCGACAGTAGTATTTGCTATTCTGAAATAAATTAGTCTGTGATCTTGTTCACTGAACATGCAAGCCCACAAGGCAAAACACAAAAGGAAACATTGCAACAAGTCCTGCTGAAATGCAGGCCCTGTTATACTTCCACATTTGCATCAATCTCACATTCATAATAACATGATTCTTACATTTTCTTTAATTTAAAAATAGGAACCAGCAGCACATCTCAGTGTTCCTTGAAATGAAAGCCAGGCCACTCAACTGCCTGGATAGAGATTATTAGCTTGAAATCTCCCATCCTAGGAGGAATTATAAATCAGTAGAGATGTACTGTTACAGTGTCTCCCAGGACTATTTATGCAACTCCTGACAAGTGTGAATTTGAACTGATTTTACATTCTGTAGTCATTTTTCTAAAACCAGTGTTACAAATCAGCTGTAAGAAGCTAAGGTTACATATGTCAAGAACTGTGACTTGAGAGCACATATGCCTACATGCAGTTTAAAATAATGGGCAACACAGTCCTATAGATACAGATCTTTCTTTTTCTGTTCTTTTTTTCCCTGCTGCCTAGAAAAAAATTTATTAGTCACACAGTGCTATGGACTGCTTATGATTTACTAATCCAGGCAGGTAAGCAGGAGAACACTAAGCACAAGGAATATATCCATTTTGGAAAGCCACTAGGGAAAGGGTACCCATCTTTCAAAGATTCCCCTGAGAGATATTCCCCAGCCCTCTCACTGCTGTCATGCTTCTCAAAAAGTACTAAAAGCAAGCTTTTGCAGCCGTATCTACTTAATGGTTTAGGCATTGTTAGAAGACACACCGTCTCAGGTGCCTGGGATCTGGATGACCTGGATGAACCTTCACTTGAGGAAGAGCTCCAGAATCCAAGTACACAGCAGTGCCTAAGCAGGGCAATAATCTCCAGTTCCTTCTAAACCATCAGCACCTGATGCAGGGCCCCAGACAAGACCTTCCATCCAGCTGGATTAAGAAAAGTACATTCCCAAGGGTACTTAAGGGTACCAAGCAAACCTCTTAGGAAACAAGTGAGCCAGGCAATAGTTCCAGGTTGGGGGTTTTTGTTTGTTTGTTCTGGGGTTTTCTTTGCAGGCCAATACAGCAGGTTTTTTGCTAAAACCTGAAAGCAAGCCTTAACATAAACAAGCCCTCTCTCAGGAATAGACCCCACTCTGAGCTCCCCATTGGGATCAAGTACTTATTTGTAATACTGGTGTTTGAAAAATGAGCACAGAAAATCAAACCAGCAGAAACTCAAACTCCCAAGACAAGCTCCACAGTCCCAACACCACCCACAGTACACCCTCTGCCAAGGGCCTGGGACCTGTTCTACCACAGCATGCGTGATCCATCTTGATGTCATTCTTGCACATCGAATACTACCAGCAGCAGAAAAAAATTAACTAGGCTCAATGGTCCTTTAATGTGATTAATAGAGTAGTACTTAGTGGCATCCTAAACACACTGATGAACTAGAAAAAAAAAGAAAGAGGAAGCTAAGAGTGATAAAAGTTCTTTAAACTTCAAGGATACAAAATATAAACAAGGTGTCATCTTCTTCAGCAAATGAAGGCAACCTGGTCTGTCTGGATTCAGAGAATTGTTTCTATAGCTCTCTTCATGATGCAGAATGGACTAAAAGCTTAAAAACAGGTTTAGATGAGGCAGACATAATTTGTTCTTGTTTCATCAGAATATAAACTTGGACCAGGGAGGGATTTAAATATCTAGGCTTAGGTCTTCTAACTAGGTTGAGCTAATAGTTTCTAACCAAAATAAGGTATTCTTTGCTGTATATGAAGTTATTCGAGTTAAAACACTGCAAGAGTGGAGGATTTAAGCTTAAACACTGTAAATGAGGTATACACGAAAATTTATTTTGTATTGGCTGCTTTAGATTAGGCCCACAAAAATCATCATCATCATCATCCAGACAAAACCACAAAAAGAGGATAAAGCTGTCCTGTTTCCAAGCATAAGACAGGAGTAAATTGATACCCACTTCACATGCTTTCATAAAGCTCCTGTAAAAGCATGAATAGGTGCTTTGAGATGATGGAAGGCAGTTGGAACCCTGAAAGCAATCCAAAATTCTCTTTTGATCATACGTTTATCATGCATGCTTTCTGAAAATGTTACATTAAAGAAACAGAAGTGACCCAACTGGGTTTGCTTCTTCAGTTCAGCTGTTCTATTCACCTTTCCATTTGCCTTACCAGTGCCAATTTAAAACATGTGGATCAGGCACAACTGGCTTATAATGAAGAGATGACATTTGGATTACATTCCATTTATTAAAGTAGTATAAAGTAAGAAAAAGATTGCACTAACAGGTGTCTTCCTAATTTTAAGTAGTGTTGCAAATTGTCCACCATCCTAGTTGCCCTCTCTAAAATAACCTGGACAGATCCTAATTCCACTACAGCTCCTTTTTGAACAAGATCACAGAAACAAAAGCTTTGTGGATTTCATCACAAAGTATCCCAACCTCAGCACTGAATCCCCTCAGCAGCATTTTCCCAGATAATAATCTTCAGATTACTCCTGCACATCATTCAGTCAACTTCCAATCACTCACAACTTCCTACCTGTGAGAACTTATTCATTTCCAAAATCATGTATTAAGATGAAAGACACCTTGGTTTATCTAGCTGACACACCAAAACAGCGCTGTAGTATGAAGTAGGCTCAAAAAAAAGAAACACTTGAAAGTCAGTTCCTATTTCTGCTTCCAGAATGTTTGGAGTTTTAGTTGTAGAAGACAGAACTATGCAAACAGGGCCCCCATACAAAAACCACGGCCCACAAAAGCTGCATGGAAGAGGCACCTTCAACTCCAGAACTCTAAGAAAGCTTTCTGCACTGTCATAACAGGACAGGAAGATAATCTATTTAACTGAGATGCATTTTAGTGCCTGGCTCCCCTGACAGCCCTGGAGGTCACTGTCTAATGCTGCATGAATCATCTGTGACTTTCCAAGGAGCAATTCCCACAAGCAAGAAAGCACAGCCAGAAAATGAGTGCCTCAATACCAGAGCATTCAGCACATACAGTCAAACACATACAGGGTGAAGTAGTTGTGGTTCTTTTGACATGGAAGACACAAATTGGCTGTGATGGAGCTACAACTCCATGTACCAACCTGGGCTGAGTGGGTTGGAAGGGATACACCTCCTGCTAAATATCAAGGGGAGCTCCACCTCCATTGCGCTGCTCGTGCTTTCAGATCTAGGTACATCTTAACAGGCATAGCATGGAATTCCAGATGACCCTGCCTTACTACTCTTCACTGCATCTTGGACGTATTACCAGAAAGCTAGACTTTTAGGATGTTCTGAATAACTGTAAAGAGGTAATAATAGGAAATCTTGTAGATTGGCATGGAAAAGCTCTTACTGGGGAGACAGCACGGACAGTGTGGGCAATGCACGTCAAATCTACTAATACATGAAAAGGAAGTCAAAAATAGCTTAAGGATGGCATAAAACCAGACAGATAGCAAAAGGAAGTATTGAAAAGGCTTTTTCAATTAAGGGTAAGACCTTTCTTCTTGAAGTGGTAGAAAAAAGGGTTTAGGAAGGGGAGATAAGGTCAGGTTACCAGATAATGCAGTCTTCTTGGGTGGCAAGATGCCTGCCAAATGAAATGAGACAGCATAAATGTTAGAGATGCCACAGAGAAGCTGGTTACTGTAATTAAGGTCTGAGGTGCTGAGCTCAGCACCAACTGCCTAAAACACAGAACAGACGGCTCAACCAAGACATCTGACCAGGCTACAGCTGCAACCCACACAGCTAACAAGATATTCAGCTACTCAGTCAGCACTGAATTCTCCTCTGGCACACTGTCCATGCCCCTCCCCGAGCTCTAGAAGATCGTGCAGAGACAAATGGAGGTCAGAGAGTGAGAATGAGAATGAGCAAGTTGGGGGTCAGAGGGTGTAAAGGTAGAAGCAGAGACTATCACCAGAAGAGATTGAAAGGAATTAGATTTGTTTATCTCAGAAAAGAGGCAGATAGGAAGGCACACAGTAACATAAAATACCAAATACTCTAGAGAAGAAATATCTGACATTTTTCTCTAACTTGCTGCATAACACAAGAATAAAGGAACATTCAATGAAATGAAGACCTCATGCATTCAAAGCCGATCAAATGAAATTCTCTTTCACATAATGTGTAATTGGACAGTGGAAGATATCACCACAGGAAGCACTGAGGTCATGAAGTGTGCAGGAATCAAAGAAGGATTGGATGGCTATAGTGATCACAGGAATATCCAGTCAGAACAATTATGCTAAACTTTGGAAAAAGTAAAAAGACAGGCTTTCAGAATTTAAGCCAGTACCTGACTACGGGAGAATTAAAATTAGGTTTCTATAAGGGAAAATTATTCCACATCTTTCTTAGAGGTCCTTCTGTCTTCTTTGCAAGAAGTTGATGCTGTTCTCTTTAGGCCAGAACAGCAGTCTGCATGAACTACACTATTTCTATTTTCCCACTTCCACATAAGCTTTAGAGGCACTGAATAGCTTTGTGTAGCTGCAATAATGTCAGCAAATTCAAACCCTCCTTTTTTCACTAGTGATACAGCCATGGCACCACCTGCAGTTAATCAGCACAAGGTGTTTTTATCTCAATTTCCTTTATCATAGTGTGGCTACAACTGCAGAGCTGCAGCCTTGTAGACATGGAGTGACAGCATTCGCTACCTCCCTCATCTCACCCCAGTGACAAGCTCAGTCTCGTCAGCTCCTTTTCACAGTCTTGCATTCCCTCTTACAGAAGAGGCAAAACTCGATCGGGACCTGAGCTTAATCCAAGCTTGATCAGGACCTGAGCTTAATAGCAAGCTCTCTGTTGGGAGGCTTGTGCGAATGAACCTC
This sequence comes from Promerops cafer, assembly GCA_013398275.1. Taxonomy (NCBI): domain Eukaryota; kingdom Metazoa; phylum Chordata; class Aves; order Passeriformes; family Nectariniidae; genus Promerops; species Promerops cafer. Next base: position 610,432 of record VZSE01015165.1, read on the forward strand.
CAATTTCCTGACAATATACCCCGAATACTGTCTTTGGCCATGGTGCTAAATGGAAGAAGCCCAGGCTTCCTGTCAGTGTCCACACAGTTAACCTCTATGCTCTAAACCATATTTACCAGCTTCAGGACCTCAGGGCTAAGCAGGATATACAGGCTGCATCCAACTCCTGCTGCAGTGGCAGCAGTTCTGTGTTTACACCACAGCAAATGTCAGTAAATTTACTCCAAGTCCCTCTCTAATGCCTGCCCAACCATGCACTATTTTTCTAGGCATACATAGTTTCCTAGACAGGCATAGGCACCTGAAGCCTATTTAATTGCAGTTTTAGTGCTTACATCCCCTTTTCCAGGTATACCTGCTTCCAGGTTTTCCCTCCTTCCCTAGCCTGGTAAACTACCTGCTGACCTCAAATTCAGCCTGTTGCTGTCCCAACTTTTTGCAAATATCAGCCCAACAATCTCTGTCTTAACTAGACCTGAAAGAAGACAGGGCAACATTTACCTTCCCCCTACCCTCTTCTCCTCTTTTAATGTGGTTTGGGTGAATCTACATTCAGTATGGCTTGTGTGCAAAGGTTGCTCATTCTATTAGCAGGCAGATAGGTACAGCTTAGAAATCTGCACAAACAGAATCCAAATAAAAACAAACCCTGAAACCATGGGGAGGGATTCTTCCCTTAAATGATTTTCCTACTTTTATCTGTGTCTTTATTTGTCCTCCTGCTTGTTCCACAGGACACCTCCATGTACTGTAATTGTGCATCATTCACTTGACTGAGTTATGTGTTCCTGAAGCTGTATTTCACCATAGCCAACTCAATGGAGTCAGAAGGTAACTGTCCTTTTCTTGTGCAGCAGTTTGTAAAGTTTTTACTTTCTGCTCAGTACCACTTCCTTAATTTTTATAATCTTGCATTACTACAAGTATTTTCTGGTATCTGTACTGATCATTACAGTAATTTTAAAATCTCTTTAAGGTCTCTTTGACCCCTCAGAATGAGCCTCTTAACTTTGCCTCAGAACTAAAATCATTGAAACCATTAAGAGTTTAGTTGCTTTATAATGCACCTTTCTCCAAACATAACCTTCCTGAGACAATGACCCATGCTCCATGCAGTAGTCTGGGGCCTAATAACCATCTTCCAGAGGACTGTATTGCCTCTTTGGTGTTGCATTATAGCTCACTGTTCCATCGGTCTAGTGTCTTGTTTGCCTTCTTTATTGCAGCTGTGCACTGAAGTGACGTTTCCTATGTGCTTTTTTTCCACAGTAACCCCTTTCTCTCTCTGATCAGCATGTTGAATGTAACACCCATTCCCTACATTTGCTCTTTGTTCCCAGACTAATTACTTTTCATTTTCTACACCAAGCAGCATTTGCCATCTGCTGGTTCATCAACTAAATGATCCAAATCCCTTTTGAATCCGTTTGCATTGTTCCTTATCACTTCTCTGTGCTTCCAGTTTTACCATCCAACCAGTGGAGATTTCATGTACACAGTGCTCAGCTGAGGCACACTAGCAGACAAATGGGAAACCACAGGATCTTTTCACACCTAGGGCAGAGCATCCTGCCTGGATTTGCCACTTGCTGCATTCATATAGAAAAGAAGGGTTAGCTTAGGCAAAAATTAGGCTCACATATGCTTTAGCCTGCTTGAGATAAAGGATGGCTTTAAGCCCAGGCCCTGTGCTGGAGGACAGTGCAAGGCAGTCTCTTCCACCAGGGATCCCAAGATGGGGTGCAGCTTTCAGCTTGATGTGGGCACATCTGGTGTGCCCACACCAAGATACAGCACATACTCCACTGCCTACCCCACAGCTCCCAAAATGTGTCCTGGAAGAAGAGGCACATTCCACGTCTCCTCACACCACATCCTGTTTGTGTGTGCGCGGGTGTCTGCACACGTCTGCACATGGGGAAAGGGGAAAAGGAAAGATGAACATGGAAACGAGATGTCACTCATACAGAAACCAGCATCATTACAGGCCTACAGGCAAAAGTATCAATTTCCTCTCAGCCCAACAGAGCAATTTCTGAAAATCCAGCACAAAGACCTATTTGTGGGTGACCTAATGGTGGCCTTATGGTACCTGAAGGGAGAATACAAAAAGATAGACAGAGACTATTTGCAAGGGCATGAAGTGACAGAACAAGGGGGAATGACTTCAAACTGAAAGAGAGTAGGTTTAGATCAGATACTAGGAATAAATTCTTTACTGTGGGGGTGGTGAGGCATTGGGACAGGTTGTCCAGAGAAGCTGTAGATGGAAACACTCAAGACCAGTTAGATGAGGGGCTGAGCAACCTGGTCTAGTGGAAGATGTTCCTGCTCATGGCAAGGGGGTTGGCACTAGATGATCTGTAAGGTCCCTTCCAACCCAGGCCATTCTATGATGATTTTATGAACTTGTTCTGAAATCCCTCAGGAAATGTCCAGTGTGTGGAAGGCCAGATGTATGTGTAAGAATCAGGGGTCAGCTGGGGACACACACTTTTTTCCAGGTTCTGAGAACCAGAATAGTGAGAGCTAAGCACTGATGCTTTCAAAACAGGGTTTATGGGCAGGCTTATGCTGTGCTGAAGCACGTGCCACATGGCATTCTCTTGGAAACTCTTCTCTGTCTCAGCAATAGGAAGCCTGACTTGCTGGTCTATTGCCTTTGCCTTATTTCGTTTGTCATTTAAAGAAAAAAATGTCTTAGATCACCCAGAGTGAACAATCTTCGGGATGATTTTTTTGTTCTTCCCTTGAAAGCATTGCACACACTTGATGCATTAGCAGTTGCCTATCCAAGATACATTCAGGTAAGAAAACCAGACAACTTGTGCATTGCTTGCAAATTTTCTAATTATTTATGTGGAAAATGACCACAGAATGGTTCATTCAGAAGGTTAACATTTTGCAGCTGTTTTAGGGTCTACGTGTAAAATTATCTATTTTTTCTTTACAGTTCACTGATTTTCTGAATCCCAAGTTCAGAAAGACCAAGCTTGATTTCAAACATTTGCTGCTGCCATTTATAGTGTTTTTACATGGTGATTTGAGTTAGGACTGCAAAACATAGATAAATCTTTAATAAGCTATGAACGTCATAGGAAATAATTTGTGCTATGCCTTTCTTGGGCAGGCAATCAGCATAACCAGCCAAACTAACTTGTCCTTGGCTGTGATGGGAGATACTACTTTTAATCCCCAATTTTTCACGTTTAAAATCAGCTCGAGTTCTAGATGCTCAGCATTTTTGAAAAAAAAATTTAACTCTAATTGAGCATGGAAAAATTAGTATTTACTCCTTACTACATTCACATCTTCTGTTCTGCTACAACAGTGCAGTAGGAAAAAGGAGTTTTTCTAATTCAAGGCATTCTTTATTAATACATAAATCAGAGGAATTCATCACAGTCATGAGTGGAAAGATTTTCCATAGTCTGCCTTTTAGTCTTAGGTCTCTAATAAAAGAATGAAGCTCCAAGCTGAATTTCACTTCGTTTCATGTCTGAAGAGTTAGCATTCTGGGAGAACAGTGACAGCCAATATTCAGCATTTTTAAACAGCAAAACTGCTACAAGCTGGTTTAGACCTGTTCCTGTACATCACAGCTGTATGATTTGTGCAGCACACAGCCTCACAGAACTCCCCGGAATTCAGGAGTGTGACTGGACCGTGCATCTCTAGTATTATTCAATTCACTGGAACTTCTCAAAACCTTCTCTATCATAACATTTAGACCCCACCTGGCACCTCAGTCTTGGTTTCCCTTTTGGCAAATTTGCATATAATGAAAGTAGGACAGGAATCTTGCAAAAAGGGAAGGATTCCTCAACAACAGTATGATTTGCTCTGTGTCATAATATGGACCAATTGAAATTCTCTCCAAAAACGCTGCAGAATCCTCTGTCTACATGCAACCCAACCAAACAAAAAAAACACAAACCTGTATTGACCAGTCTCCTCCTGTGGCTCACAAACATCCTCTGGACATTTTCGTACCTCTAGCCTCAGCACAAATTTTTTTTCTTTTCTACTACTTTCTACTATTAGCATGGTCGTAACACTCATGCCATTTCATCCTTGCTGACTCTGTCCTCTTTTTCCCACTTTACTATCCACATTCTACTTGTTTATCCTTTCCTTTAGTGTTGTGGCAATTCTGACTCTCTCTGGGACTCCACACTGGGCTGAGAGCCAGCACAGGCCAGATCCATTCAAGAGGCTGTTTTCTCAGGAGCTGTCAGTTTCCCTGTACCTCAGAACAGCCAAAGGATAAAGTGTTAAGAAGACTGTGATGCATGGCAGAGAAGTGAGAAGAATATGAAAGAGTGACTTTTGTGACTAACATTCATCTTAGCTAATATCAAACATTCCAAAGCACAGACATTTACATATGAGCTAGTCACCCTAGAGTCTGTATAGTCAGGTACATTCAAGGCTTGCTCAGCTGTGGGTATCTAAATTAGGAGAAATTAATTCAATCCTTCATGTCTGGTTCAAATTGCATCTTCTGTATCAGCATTCACTAAATCCCGTACATACACTTCACTGATGCCAATAGTATTTCTCAATAGTTACATTCTTAGAGATAACACAAGACATAACATGAAAAAGTATGCCAGAGTACAGCTCTGTCTTCCAAAGTACCTCAGGATCCTTTCTGCCTGTTAACTGCAAGTAGCAATAGAATCTGTAATTTGTTTGGTATTCACTGTTATTTAGGAACCCTGAGAGACAGAACAAATACACTGACTAATTTCTACCATGGAGAAGCTGAGCTCTCCTATGGCTTTAGAGAGAAAGAACCCCAGCAATAATTCCTTGCCCTCTGTGCAGGGAGAATATGTAAGCCTGTTTGAATGTTGTCAATGGCATTCATTAAATCTCTGATCACAATACCAACCCAAAAAAAGAAAAAAAAATCTTGGTGGGGAAGTAAAATATATGGACTTCCATATAACTGAGATCTCAAATGAGAAGGAAATGAGATCTCAACTGAGGAGAAGGAAAACACTGGCTCCGAGCAGAAAAAGGGAAAAGAACTAGAGGTAACTGGCCTCATAAGAGAAAAATCCTTCCCCTTCCTTAACACAAACTACCTAGAGTTTGCAGCAGAAAACGAACATTTCTGAGACTAAGAACCCTCCTCCTATGCAACTTGTAAACAGGTCAGCAAGGGGCCTTGCAAAGTCCTGCAGTCAGCAGGGAGTCCATCTGCTGGGCCACTGTCAAGGGAGATCCATGTCTCTGAATATGGAGAAAAAGGGCAGTTAGGTGAGAGACACAGCTTGAGGCTTTCTCTATATTATTGTGATCCAACATGCCTACCCAGGGTTTTGTTGTTGGTTTGAGGTTTCTTCCAGTTGCCTAACAGTGACTTTGTTGTTTTGAATAGACTGTCCTGTGTTGTAGAAAGCAACTGCTTTAGGCAGAACCCTGTACGAACATCTGTGTCCAACAATGCTCCAAGCTCAGCTGGGAACAATCAAGAAACTGTAAGAACCACAGCAAACAAGATCAAGACTCAATTTCAACTTCTCTTTGAAACAGAGATGCAAAACTTGTAATCGGTAAGTATTAGCCTTGGAAGACTATGAAAATAAAAGGTCAACAGAATAAAGGCACACATTATATCTATATATGCATAGTATACTCTTACTTAATATCTTTCAATATTGAGCCACAGTTTCAGATTTATTAAAAATGGGTCTGCAGGTGGCAATCCAATCATGTATTTTTTCTCTTCATACAAGCAATTTTGCATGGAGGGAACTGCTGAAATGGAGATACCAGAGCACTATTGAGATGATGTAGACATCTTTGCAGATGTGCAATTTTCATCTAAAATAAATTCTACTGCAGTGCCCTAAACTGCTTCAGCACAAAATTAGCCAAAATAAAACTTATTTTTATGTATTCTTCCCGGTTGCAAGGGCAGATGCAGCCCTGACGTATGACATATGGGGAGGATTCTTCACTATTCAGCTGTGCCCATAGGATCTGCACTAGCAAAGAGTGTTGCACCCACCAATGAGCAAGAGGAAGACAGAACCAAGAGATCTTTAGACTCTTCAGTAAATCAACACTTTGTGTAAAATAGGCCTGATGCATTGCTCCATTCTGGACACTAGTGCATCTCTCCAAAATGACTACTGCAGGGGAAAGTAGGTTCATAAAATGAAGCCATGAGAACAGGCCCATGTGCCAGCATGTTTTATTCTTCTTAGCTGGGCAGTTTAAAGTTTAAAGACATGAGACAAATATCTGTTGGTGACACCTTTCCCTTCAAGCACTGGTCCTGTGATCTGCAGTAGTAACACAACAACCATATTGCTCCATCATTAGCAAAATGCCTGAAGCTAACATCGGCTCTGATTCTTTCCAACAGCCTTTCCAGGTTTGTTTGTTTTTCATAATAGCTTTGCTTCCCACCATTTTTTGCCTAGGTCTTTATTCTTGCCTTGAGAATGCCTTCTGTGCAAAGAGCCTCACAGCCACTTCCCCTAACACCAGGCCCAAATGTAGACTGCTGCTCTGTGCAAGGTTTGATTTTATGTTATTTTATCCTTTCAGAACTGTTCTTAGTTACATGCTGAGGAAAAATTTTAAAAAGATGGGGGGGGGTGGGGACAGATTGTTTGCAAGTGTAGATTATCCTGCAGAGGTCTGGAGGGTTTTTGTTGCTTGTTAGGGATTTTTTTCTGTGATGTTTAAAAATCATACCATAGGAACAGGGATTTCTATCCCTGGCTAGAAATCTTCCTTAGGTTCTTTCACTCTTGAAAGAGTGAGAGCAGCTCTGCTTAGTAGAACTAATTAATCATAATTGTAATAAAACATATATTCCACTTCAAAATATCTCACTGCATTGTGGTTTAGGCGCTAACAAAAATAGGCATCATGATTAAAAAGTAGGTGTAGGCAGTGATATTAATGCTACAACCAAACGCTGCAGATGAGATTTCACAACAGCAGTTTCACTGGTTACCATGAAACAATAGTGCTCGGTCAGGAAATTACTGCGATAATCCTGCAGCTTTTACATGTCAATATTTAGAGCATTACTACAGCAGGCTGTGTTACTACAGCATTGCAGGAGTTGTGAAATGTGTCTCTGTCGTTCATAATTACCTCGGCCCTGCGAGAGACGTGCGAAACTACACAGGAGCACGCTTCCCCTCCCTGTGGCTCTGCGGCCGGCTCCCGACGGGCGGGCGGGCGGCAGGGCGGCCAGCGGGGCTCTCCGGAGGGCGGCCCCGAGGGCAGCGGGGGCGCGGG
>VZSE01015168.1:0-14606 GCA_013398275.1 Promerops cafer
TAAGGTATCTTAGCAGTAACAACTCACTGTATCAGGACTGATGAATATTTTATATTCTTTTATATTTACATTATTTATTATTTATTTTATATCACCAATCAGCTAAATACAGACCCAAGAGGATTTCTTATCGTTTTACCAGGAAAAAAAAAAATCCCAGGAGAAGTATTAAATGGATTACAAATTAGTGGATCTTGCTACCAAAATTAGAATTAAATATTTGCTGAAAATTCAGAATACACCACACAGTCAAAGAAGTCTGGAGGGAAAACTTGAGCTAATTTTCCCAACCACACACAGCTAAAATTGAATAATTCCCAGAGTTGGAATCATTGCCATCAGAGCAGGCTGCTGCAGCTTTCCAAGCTCCAAGACTTTTCTACCAAACCAGAATTTCCATCCAATTCCAAACCTCGTTTGGAGCAGCACCTCCAAAGTGGAGTTCCCAGAAATAACCCCCATCAAAAAAAAAAAAACCAAAAAAACCAAAACCTACCCTTGTTTCTGGCTGGGTGAAGACCTCCCCATCTGCCAGGCAGGCGATGAGCGAGCTGAAAGTGTAATGGAAATTACGGAAATGCATCTCGGGGCCGGGCCCCAGCGATGCCCGCAGCAATCCCGGGATGCTCGGGAGCCCTGCCTGCTGCACGCAGCCTTTATAAGGCAAAGGCAGCCCAGCCCCCGGGGAGAAAAAAACCTCTCAGAGCATCCTGTGTGTGACAGCGAATTCCTGAGCAGAGTCCCGCGTGCTTGGAGGGAGTCGGGAACAAAATGTGAGCGGGACTGGAAAGAGGTGACGTCAGCAATTAGTCAGCTTCCCTCTGCTAATTACCGGGAGCATGGAAAATCCAGCTGAGCTGAGCAGGGCAGCTGCTGCCCAGCCTCTTGCAGCATAGTTTCCACTGGCAGTAATTCCACGCAGCTCCCACTGCCATGGATGGAAAATGTTCCTGCCCCGGCAGAACGCTCCGGGAATGGGCTGGAATGAAGGCAGCAGGAAAACTGCCCGGTTCCTGATCCTCTGGGGGTGGAAAACAAACCCTCAGCTCGGGTTTTGTTCCACACAGCATCCCCAGGTGGAAATTTAGAGATTGATTTGGGAAAATGATTCTCCTCCCGTCGCAAGGATTCAATTGGAAGCTCCTTCAAAGGAGCTCTGTGGATTAATTACCGTTCTCGCCTTATTAAAAACTCTTTCCCAGCCTCATAAAGTGGGGAGGCTTTTCTTGGGGCTTGGTTTGTGCTTCTTTTAACAACCAGGAGCTTGCTCAGCAATCTGCTGGCAGGGTTTTACCAGAACCTGAGGCACAGCAGCAGGGAGCAGCTGTGGAACCTGAATTCCTGATGTTTTCTGGGACACCTGTATCCCAGTTTCAGAGCATTTCCCAGAACACAGCTTTTTATGGATTTTTTTTTTTTTTGAGGGTGGAAGTGTTTTTGGTTTGTGTGTTTGGTTCTTTTTTTTTAAATCAAGAACGATTAAAAAAGCTCATCACCATTTCAAATAATTAATGAAGTTTCAACTGAAGCTTTCACAAGCTATTTGAAACTCTCCCATGCACATTCAGCTCCAAAATTATAACACAGTCAAATTCTTAAGTGCCTTTAGTTCATTCTGTTTTAACACAGGGCTATGACAGCAGCACCAAGTTTTAAGGAAGACCTGCAAACAATGCACAGTGCTAAGTTTAAAATCTGATTTCATTACTATTTAACTATGAAAAACTTTTCACATGAAGACTATTCTGCATTTTAGGGGGTCTACTTGCTAAATCTCCATTTAAAGTCAAACTCCCTGCTGTTCTTAGGTTACCTCAGTGTAAAAGTTAGCACAGCATGAAAAGAATACTTAATACAATTTCTTAGAACCTTTTCTTGGAAGTCCTCACTTAAAACTCCCAGGACCACTGAAGATGGAAAAACACTTCAAGACCATCAAATCCAACCTGTGACTGAATCATCACCCACCTTGTCCCCAGCCCAGAGCCACATCCAGACATTCCCTGGACACCTGCAGGGATGGGCACCCCAAAGCTCCCTGGGTAGCCCCTGCCAAGGCCTGAGCACCTTTTCTGGGCAGAACAGGATGAATTCCATCAGTGAGGATGGGATGAGAGACCTGCACTGGGCACACACTGAAACTGAGGACTCACAACCAGCCCTGAGCCCGGAGAACCACACCGAGCACATCCTAAATGCTGTCCCTGACCTGGAATTTGCTGTCAGGTATCCTCAAGACTTTGGATGTGGAAGCAGCAGGTGTGACTCCATAAAGCAGAGGTCGGGATGCTCACCTGGAAAGAATGGCCATGAATCACCTGAGCACAAACAGGCTGCCCACATGCCAGGGAACGCTGCAGCTCCTGATAAGAAAGCAGAGCAGGTTCCTGCTCTAGGCTGGCCCAGCCTCGGGTCACTGCAGCACCTCTGGGGACATTTCTGTCCCCGGAGCTCATGACAAGTAAAACAGTAAAAATCTCTCTGATTGCCTCGAGGCCACATGCACATTACTGAGAGCCAGGGGAAATGACTTCAGAAGGCACCCCTCAAACAGGACTTTGTCATCTAATCCAGGACTAGAGCCTGGCTATGAACAAACCAAGTGGGTTTGAGAAATTTAACACCTCACAAAAGGATTTTTCGCAGTGTTCTCCTGATTTAAAATAAGTATTTACATCCTACTGACACACACAATGTTTTTAACTTGCCTTTTTAAAGCCCCCCAAAAATCACTCCTAGTACGTTCCCTTTTGTCACTATCATCATGATTTTTTGACATGGTTGTGTACCAAACCATGGAATCACAAGAAGGTTTGGGTTGGAAGGGACATTAAAGCTCATCCATGGGCAGGGACATCTCCCACTGGCCCAGGCTGCTCCAGCCCCAGTGTCCAGCCTGGCCTTGGGCACTGCCAGGGATCCAGGGGCAGCCCCAGCTGCTCTGGGCACCCTGTGCCAGGGCCTGCCCACCCTGCCAGGGAACAATTCCCAATTCCCAATATCCCACCCAGCCCTGCCCTCCTCCAGCTCAGGCCAGGTCTCTCAGTTTATTAAATAAACCCCTCTGAGTTATTAACACCAAACTCAAGCCCTCTGTCAAAGGAAAAAGCCTCAGTTGCCACTGCCCCTGGTGCAGGCAGTGAAGAGCTCTTTAAGGCAGGGCTTTGTGTGGAGAGCCCTGAGATGATGTGGAAACCACGAGGCAAAGTTACAAAAGCCCCACTGGCGAGCCCTGAGTGTTGCAATGTTCCCTCCTGGAAGGTTTGGTACCCACTGCAACACCTTGGCTGGGGCAGGAGCATTGCAACACCTCAGGAGTCCTGGATTTGATGTTCTGATGTTATCAGAGGGCAGCTTTTCTGCTCCCTTACCTCCCTTTGGAGAGTTTGCTGCTTCCTGTCCTCTCCTTGAGGCTCCCTGGTGAGCTACAGACAGAACAAGGGCAAAATCACCAGCCCAGGAGGACGTGGAGCTGCTGGAGAGAGCCCAGAGGAGGCACCAGGATGAGCAGAGGGCTGGAGCAGCTCTGCTGGGAGGAAAGGCTGGCACAGCTGGGATTGTTCACCTGCACAGGAGAAGCTTTGGGGTGAGCTCAGGGTGGCCTTGCAGGGCCTGCAGGAGCCCCAGGAACCCTGGAGAGAGACAATTCCCAAGGGCTGCAGGGACAGGACCCAGGGAATGGCTCCCAGTGCCAGAGGGCAGGGCTGGGTGGGATATTGGGAATTGGGAATTGTTCCCTGGCAGGGTGGGCAGGCCCTGGCACAGGGTGCCCAGAGCAGCTGGGGCTGCCCCTGGATCCCTGGCAGTGCCCCAGGCCAGGCTGGACACTGGGGCTGGAGCAGCCTGGGACAGTGGGAGGTGTCCCTGCCATGGCAGGGGTGGCTCTGGATGGGCTTTGAGGTCCCTCCAACCCAAACATTCCATGGTTCCATGGTGCTGCTGCACTTTGGGAATGAAGGCAAAGGGGTCAGAGCAGTGGGACAGGACAGCAGGGTCAGCTCTACTTGCTCAGCTTTCACCTTTCCCTTGAAAGCTGCAGATTCCAGGGCTCACATTCTGCAAGATGAGCTCTAAAATTGCAGACAAGGTGCTCAATTAAGACCTAAAGTTCTCCCAAACACCAGGAGCACCTGACAGATCCTCCAGCACTGCCCACAGACAGAAACGTGACAGAGACCATTTCTGGAACATTTCTGGGGCCTGGAAGGACAATCAGAGAGTCCAATAAATACATGAACTAGTGGGAGCACAGAATGATTGAATGCCATAATTAGCCCCACAGTTTCATCTCCACGTGCAGTGGAATAGGTAAGGCACAGAAGAGAAGGAAGTGAGGCCACAGAAGCAGAAATCAGGCAAGTCACCAAAAGTGCCAATAACTCCAACAGCAAAGAGAACAATCAGAGAAGGAAAATGAACGTGAAGTTAAATATGTTGGGAATTCTCTAAGTCAATAAAATTACCCCCTGAGAGCCATAAACCAGAACAATCCAGTCCATTCTCTCTCCTCCCTGGCAGGTTTTACAGCTGCCCTTGGAGGTGCTCTTTGTGTAATCCCTGTACTCCCACTCCAGACCTGCTGCTCTTTTCCTATCAACACACAGCTTCTATTCCTGTCTCCAAGTTAATTATCCTGCCTCAGCCCTTCCTCAGGACAGGGATAAACATCTTGAAGTTATCTACAATGAAAATCACACTGGTTTCATTTTCCTGGCACAGCCTTACTCTCATTTTACTGGCCAGAAATGAATCCACATTCCCAACCACTCCCTTGCTCCCCACAAAAAAAAAAAAAAAAATTACCCCCAAAACAAAAATCATAAATTCCCAGACTGGTTTGGGTTGGGGGGGACCTCAAAACCCATCCAGTGCCACCCCTGACACCTCCCACTGTCCCAGGCTGCTCCAGCCCCAGTGTCCAGCCTGGCCTTGGGCACTGCCAGGGATCCAGGGGCAGCCCCAGCTGCTCTGGGCACCCTGTGCCAGGACCTCACTGCTCTCTGAGTAAAGAATTTCTTCCTAAAATTTCTTTAACATGAATGCTGGGTGATAATTCTGCCTCCCTTCTCCTCCCTGTGTTTGTGACCTGGGTGTGTTTGGCATGGGAAAAATTTATAGGGCTAAGTTAGAGGCATGAGTGGGTGTTCTGCCATGCCAGGCATGGCCAGTGCCAGGCTCCCAGTGCTCAGGCTGCTGGAGGCTTCTGGGGAGAAAAGTGTTCTCAAGTAGGACAGGTCTGCCAGGGAATTTTACTTCATGAGAAATCCTGCCAGACTTGCAGGAAGAAATTGTGTCCAGGTTTCCTTTCAGACACCTTTCCCAGAGCAGCTGGGGCTGCCCCTGGATCCCTGGCAGTGCCCAAGGCCAGGCTGGACACTGGGGCTGGAGCAGCCTGGGACAGTGGGAGGTGTCCCTGCCATGGCAGGAGGGTGAAATTAAATCACTTTTAAGGTCTCTTCCAACTTAAACCATTCTGTAATTCTGTGACAACTTCTTCTGCTTTGTGGTTATAAAAAGCTGTGTTTTAAAGTTACATGTTCCACGTTATATTTTCTGCATTCCTCAGAAAGATATAAGTGAAATAAATACATTCCTCCAGCAGGGAAATCATCTGCACCAACCAATTTGTTAACGAGAACAGCAGTCTGTGGGATCACAGAATGAGCAGCACAAGGAGTATGTGCAGACTTATTTACAGTAAAGAAATCAGAGCACAGCAACACAAGCCCACAAACTGGATTTCCAAATGACAGCGTGCCCTGGATGGAGCCAAGGAATGCCCATGCTCCAGGGAAAAGGGGAGCAGCTCCTCTCCCCAGCTGGGCCACAGCAAACCCAGGGGCTCAGTGTTTCACAGCCCTGCAGGTATTTCCCTCACCCCCAAATGCCCAGGCAGACACACAGAGCCCAAGGTTTGGGCAGTTTTAAGCCATTTGAAGGATGTGATTCCATGGAATAGGGGTACAAATTACAATGGAACAGGGACACAAATTCCAATGGAACAGGGGCACAAATTCCAATGGAACAGGGGCACAAAGGCCTGGCTGGGCTCCATGCAATTATGCTGAGTGCTTCTCTCAAAGGAGGAGTCCTTGGTTCTAGAACTCCACCACTGGGCAACTGTGAGATCTTTTCAGAAATGCAGACTGTTAGAAATGTCTGTCAGAGCATTAATTCAGCACAGTTAGCACTGGCATGCTCTGTGTGGTAACACAGATATTTGCTGCAAAGAATAGACTCAGCTGACAATAAAAACTGAAAACCACATGTCTGGGGTGCAGTGTCACCTCTGTTTTAGACTTCCAGCTATGCCAGGAAAATCTTTTCCTGCTCCAAACAGAAGCAGAGGAATGAGTGCCCATTTTGTAAAATATCAGGCAAACCCATAGGAAAACCAGTGGAAAAGCTATGAGGACTCTGCACCTTAAGACACAAATTCAAATACAAACTCAAGACTCAAACACTTTTCTACACCTGAAGTTACAGAGGGATAAATAAATGTCAGTGAGTTTGTAAAAATACTCTGCCTATTTCTACTGTCTTTATTTCTGTTTAAACTCATTAACTGCTTTACTCTAATTCCAAAATTATCTACAGGTAATGTATTTATAGTAGAAAAAGCACATTATGAAACACCTTTTGCAGTAATTGGGTTGGGAGATTAGAAAGGGGAAGGAGAAAGCTCTTGCAAAGTCAATCCAAGAAACACTTCCCTCACCAGAGAGAGAGAATTTGGGTCCAGATCATCAAAACAGCCTTCAAGAAGATGCTTTTTAAAAGTCTATGGAAATTCCTGAGGAGGACTGTCCAGCAATATTATAATTAATCCATGATCTGTTAGGGTGAGAGAAAATAAACAGCCAAAGATAACAGAAAAAGCCAAAGATGACAATAAACTACAACAACAAAAGTAATAAAGAACATTCCCATGGCCAGCTGCAGTTGCAGTGTTGATTTTTATTTCTATTTATGGCAGAAAGAAGGAAAGAAGGTGACAGGGACAAGAGTCCAGTGTCCAGCTCACCACAGAAACCCTGCACAGGCCACCCTAGGAAAAGCTAACTCTGGGAAGGGAAGGGCAGGAAATCCTCCAACAACTCCTCTCCAGCTTGCTGAAGGCTTCTCTAAATATAGCTGGCTATATAAATCCTTCCCTCAGAGTGGAGGTTAAAATAGGGGGAAGAGGTGGAAATTCTCCAAAGATCACCTCTATTTGTTAGCTACTAAAAAAGGACAAGGACTTTGAAAACAAAATGGGTTAACAGGACATTTTTCATACTGGAGAAGAACTATTTACAGCAAAATTGAAGGAAGTGATTTGTTAAAAATGCTCCTGCAGCCCCCAAGACAAAAAGAGGTTTCTCCCAAGCACTGGGTAACAATGAAATAAAGGCAGCAGGAGAGATTCCTACCACTGCAACCAGGAAAAATCAGCTCCAGTCTGACATTTTCAAGGTTATTTATTTGAATTAGCAGCTCAAAGGGGGAAAAATCCATCTAGAAAGTAATTAACAGATCTATGGAGCTGCAAGATGAAATAATTCAAGAGAGAAAGAAGGGACATGTTCAAACACATCATTCCTGAAGCAAAAAGGGGCTTTGGATCATTATTTCTTGGGTGAGGGGGCACCTTCTGCATGAAGACCTTGCTGTTTTATGAAGAGTGAACAGCTGTAAAGTTATTTATAAGTGAGACTGAGCAGAGGGAGAGGTGCAGGGAACAGGGCACATGCTTCCAGTCGGATTCCTGGATTCTTGGAGCGTGTCCTGCATGCTCTGACAGGGAGCACAGCTGGAGCCCTGCACATCACTGGGCTGGGGCTGGGACAGGGAGGGCTCAGAGTGCCACGGCTGGGGACTGAACAGGGACCAGAGTGCAGAGGAATTCAACCCAGATGGCCTGAAACAGTGACAGAGCCACAGGGAGAACAACCCTGAACAGCCAAACACGAAGGGATGGGGAATGGAAGCTCCCACACAAACACAGCCAGGCTGGGACAGCTCAGGAGAGAGGATGGGGGTGAAAAGGACAGGAGCAAAGCTCAGGGAATCCCAAAATCCCAGGATCCCTGGGGCTGGAAAAGCCCTCCCAGCCCAGGCAGTCCCAGCTGTGCCCCATGCCCACCTTGTCCCCAGCCCAGAGCTCTGAGTGCCACCTCCAGGTGCCACCTGCAGGGATGGGCACTCCAAAGCTCCCTGGGCAGCCCCTGCCAAGGCCTGAGCCCCCTTTCCATGGGGAAATTGCTCCTGGTGTCCAAGCTGAGCCTGCCCTGGCCCAGCCTGAGGCCGTTCCCTCTGCTCCTGTCCCTGTTCCCTGGAGCAGAGCCCGACCCCCCCGGCTGTCCCCTCCTGGCAGGGAGTTGTGCAGAGCCACAAGGGCCCCCTCAAAACTTCCCTATTCTCTTCCATGGGAAGAAGGGAAAGTTCCCCACAAACCATCCAGCAGTGCCACAATCCAGCCCCACAGCTGACAGGGCTCTACTCAAACCCCAGCCAGTCCAAGCCAGGGTGGGCAGAGCTCCCCCTGATCCAGATGTTCCCACAGGAAACACATCCTCTCCCAATTCCTGCCCCCCAGCAGCAGCCACAACACAAATGAGACACAGAACACTGACCCCAAACATGGGCCATTATTTAAAATAAGCCAGTGCCAATAAGCTGAGATCAGTTTTGATCTCATGTGTAAGAGCAGTGATGAAGACACAACACACCTTACAGGAGAGGAGCTTCTGGAAGTTAAATTCTGAGCTGGTTGTGTAAGGTTGGGATCCAGATTCATACTCCAGAATCCAAAGGAGCTCCAAAAAGACAGAGAGAGACAATTCCCAAGGGCTGCAGGGACAGGACCCAGGGAATGGCTCCCAGTGCCAGAGGGCAGGGCTGGGTGGGATATTGGGAATTGGGAATTGTTCCCTGGCAGGGTGGGCAGGCCCTGGCACAGGGTGCCCAGAGCAGCTGGGGCTGCCCCTGGATCCCTGGCAGTGCCCAAGGCCAGGCTGGACACTGGGGCTGGAGCAGCCTGGGACAGTGGGAGGTGTCCCTGCCATGGCAGGGGTGGCTCTGGGTGGGATTTAAGGCCCAGCTCAAACCATTCCATGGTTCCAATATGTATTATACATTATGTCTTCAAAACATACATCCACTTTATAATGTTACAGTAAGAGCCTGATGGCAGCATCCCAGTCTTTTAAATACTCCTTGAGGAAAAAAATATTTCTTTGGCTCCCTGGCTTGATGACACACACACACACACTGATCATCACAGCAGCACCAAAAGGCAGGTGGAAATTTTAGTTCAACATTATTCCATCTTCACTGAAACTTCTCTGAGAAGACCAAAGAAGTCAAGGTATTTTTATCTCACTTTGAACATTCCAGATAATGAAGGAGGTATATATAAAAGGTCAATACAGAGGAATAAAAAGCAAAGGGAATGAATCTGTGTCAGCCTGTCTGTATTCCCTACTCAACATCTCAATCAAGAGTCAATCAGTGCATATTAAAGGTTCAGGTAAAGCAATTAAAGAAGCCCAATTACTTTTTCTTTGAGCAACCAAGGCTTTGTTTCCAAATCTGTTCTCAAAGTCAAAGGAGCTGGAGCGTGTCCAGGGCAGGGAATGGAGCTGGGAAGGGGCTGGAGCCCCAGCAGGGGCTGAGGGAGCTGGGAAGGGGCTCAGCCTGGAGCAAAGGAGGCTCAGGGGGGCCCTTGTGGCTCTGCACAACTCCCTGCCAGGAGGGGACAGCCGGGGGGGTCGGGCTCTGCTCCAGGGAACAGGGACAGGAGCAGAGGGAACGGCCTCAGGCTGGGCCAGGGGAGTTCTCCCTTCTCAGTTTCCCCTGCACTTTCTTGTTGGAAGGCCTTCAAATTCTGCAGGCTGGAGTTTCTCCAGCAGAGATGCTCATTCCTCGAGGCTCATGGAAACAGAACAGGCAGCCTGGGCCACCACTGCACTGAACCCCCTATTTACCCCCCCCACAACAGCCAAATGCCACCTTGATCCAGAGGAGTGTCTTGGTGGTCCCTGCTCCCAGAGGCTGCTCCTCAGATGATCCAGCTGGCTTTTGGGAATTTGGTGCAGCCTTACAGCCAGGATAATCCACAGGTGTCATTCCATGGGCTGCACCCCTCACAGCTGGGATCCAGCTGATCCCAGCCCTCCCAGAGCTGTTACTGCTCCCTGATGACATTTGCTGGAGGAACAAGTCTGATGACTGTGCAGCAAACAAAGCTGTGGAGAATGGTTTGGAACAGGCACTTTTTCCTCAGGGGATCTCCAAAACCTGGGGGACAATTTTGTTTACCATTTAATCCCAGACTGGTTTGGGTTGGAGGGAGCTCACAGCCCACCCAGGGCCACCCCTGCCATGGCAGGGACACCTCCCACTGTCCCAGGCTGCTCCAGCCCCAGTGTCCAGCCTGGCCTGGGGCACTGCCAGGGATCCAGGGGCAGCCCCAGCTGCTCTGGGCACCCTCCCCACCCTCCCAGGGTACAATTTTTTCCTAATTCCAATCTAAACCTTCCCTCCATCAGTTTGAAGCCATCACCTCTTGTCTTGTCACCACAAACTGTAAAAACTTCTTGAAAGTTCCAACCTTAATTCTCCCTCCTTCACTTTAAATTCTCACCTATTCCAGGGCTGGGAATTGCCAACCCAGACTTGCTCTCATTTCACTTCCTAATTTTCTGGATCTTAATTCAACAGCTGTTCCTGGGACAGAGGAAAGAAAATCGCCCAGAAGGTTTCCTGCATCTATTGCTATTATTTCAAAAGAAGAATAAAGAAGAATCATGACTGGAAGGGACCCCCAGGATCACTGATCCAGCCCTGCCCTGCCCAGCCCCCCCAGCAATCCCCCCTGGGCACCCCTGGCAGCGCTGTCCAAAGGCTCCTGCAGCTCTGGCAGCCTCGGGGCCGGGACCATTCCCTGGGCAGCCTGGGCACGACTCCCACTCCAATTAATTCTGCTGCAATCACAAACATTTACCTGCAGGGCCATACCCTGGAGCTGGGTGTGCTTCCAGCAGAAAGCTGGAGTGCTGAGGGATCCCCAGCTGTGCCCACGGACTGGGAGTGGGCAGCACCTGGGGATGCCAGGGAGGCTCCTGGGAAGCCAATTCCTGAATTCCCACACAAACTGCAGCCACTCCACAATGACTCCACTGAGGGATTAAAAACAAAAATTCAAATAACCCCCTGATGATTTTTTAATGCAAATGCCAACTGCAGTGCCAAGAAGGAGCTGTTTTTCCTGAAGGCTTACAGGATACATTTGAATAGCTTCAAATGTATGAGCTGGTGTCATTTTTGCATTAGGAGATCCAAATATATTCAAATAAAATATCCAGAGTTGTGCTCTGTCACACCAGGGCCATTTACAGATTCCATGGGCCAGTTTTCCAGCCAACCATCTGAAAAATAAATACCTTCAGTGTGCTGCTTCCATCCTTGGAAAAATCTATGACTTACACTTCCATTTCCAAGCATTAAACACTGAATTCCTGCTCACTGAGTGGGACCACAAAAGTGGGCATGTGGAAATTCCACTACAGAGTAGCTGAGTAACCACCAGCATCATTTAGAAAACTTTTGAATGTGGAAAATATATTCCAAAATGTAACATGTTTCCACTCCTGCTAGGAATATACTCAAATGATCCAGAGTAAATTAATGATGATTTTGCCCTCATTTGGGTACTCAAAAGGAAATAAACATTTTCAGACACTATTTCACAGCAGTTATTTTTCTATTCATTAAAAAACATCATTCCATTTGGAAAAACATTCCAACACCTGTGCCATCCAGGATTTTTAACTGAAGCTGCTGAGGGAAGAACAGAACCCTCTAAGGAAAATCCAGAACCCTCTCTGCTTTGTTCAAAAACTGTATTTTGGAACAAAGGAATGTGAGCTGAGGAATTATGATGCTCATTTATCCCTAATCCACCTGAAAGGGAAGGAAAATGTCCCTTAAAGAGCATCTCCAAGTCATCTTGAGAGACATTTCCCCAAGTCATCAGAGAGCAGCCAAATATTGGAATGTCTGGAGCCTCTTAGAAAATTTCCACCAGGAAAAAGGGTTAAAGGACAAGGGAGAAATGAAAAGTGTATTTGGCAGAGGATGCAGGCTTCAGGTTTTAAGAATCAAAGGTCAAAAGTGGCAGGAAGAATTCCAAATGGCTCTCTGAGGCATTGGGAAGTGGACACAAATTGTGGAGAAATAAAAATTCCAGCGGATGGAGAGGTGCAGTGAGAGGGTCAAGCTTGGTTCTGGAGGGGAGGAGAGTGCTCAGCTCTGTGGGATCTTTGGATGAGAATTCACTTTTAAAGTGTCTTCAGGTGGAAAAATTTCTTCAGGTGGATTTAACTGAACGTGAGGCATCATCCACTTTCCCAGGAAATTAAAGGTGTTTAAGCACCATTCCTTTACTTTGCCCTCTTCCCAAAGCAGCCCAGGAACTGAGCAGGGCAGGTCAGAACAGCTGAACACAAAATAAAGGCAGCAGCTTTCATTTATTAATAACAAAAACTCAACCTATTCTCCCTGGCCTGGCTGGTTTAATCCAGAATATATCCATGCTGGATCCTACAGGAAAAGAAACCACTACCACCAAACCCAACACACAACAAACCAAAAAACCTGGTAAAAAAAACCCAAACAAAACCCAACTTCCTCTGCAGCTCCCTAAAAATCTCGGATGCATCACCTTTGGCAGAGGCAGCTCTTGGCAAGGAAGTGGGAGCTGCAGAAAGTGGGATTTGTCAGGCATTCAACATTCAGCTCCCTGTCTCTGAGAGGACAGAAGCAGCTCCTTCCAAAGGCCAGGAGCTGCCCCAGACATCTGGATCCACACCCCACTCACAAAAATCCCCCCAGGATTCACTCCAGGAACACGGAAAGCTCCAATCCCTCACCCTCCCCACTTTTTTTGGTGGCATTTCTGGTTTCTTTTAGCCCTGTAAGAGCAGAATAATGAACACAGATCATGTCAAAACCATGGGGAGGAATGGGAGAACCATGGAGGTTCCCACACTTCCAGGTGTTTGAAGGGGCAAAGCAGAGACTGGAGAACTTGGCTGATAATAAATTATTTCATGTTCTCAGTGTAATTATCAAGCAAGAAATATTTAGCCAATTTACTGCCTGTAAGGACACCATTCACTGCCAGTTCCCCCCCCAACTCCCTTGAGTATGCCAGCAGGGAAATCCAGGGAAAAAGGGAAATTCAGAGAAAAGCCCTTCTGGCTGGTGTTTAATGTCATATTTATTTCAAAATAAGCATTTTTAGAAAGTCAATGAGCAGCAAATTTTCACTTGCTCTTTTCATGAGAGCTTTTGAAAATGGATGTCCCAGGACTTGTATAAAATCATGGAAAGCTGCCCCATTTCCTGATAGGCAAAGGGTGGCCACTGCAGCATTTCTTTGACTAATTCCTTCCACTGGCTTTTCCATAAGTGATTCATGGCTGTACTCAGCTTTCCTGGAAAACATTTCTCAAAGTCTGCAAGGTATGGAAAGCAGGATATTCTCCTGGGCTGGCTTCTACCTGGGAATCTTTGTGCCTCTCTCTCTCTTTAGAGACAAACAGCAGTTTAATAAATCATTCTATCAACTCTGATTTAATTATTTTCCCCCTAAATATCAGAAAAAAGAAAACTTATAGATATATTTCACCCTGTTCCTTGCATATCCTGATTTCTTAGAACTCCAGCCTTAGAAGCCTAAAACCCAGGTGCTTTTTTCTATAATTTTACTTTTATTTAAAGGCAATTTGGAAAGAGCCTCCCTGAAACAATTGTATCCCCTATTAAATTTCGTTCTTTTCGTAGAAGTCAAAACATTACAAAGAGTTTTTTTACATAGAGGGACTGTGAAATAATTACAGGTTCCCTGAGACTCCATGTCTGACTGTTCCTAAAATCCCCCAGGTGTTAAACCCAACACACAGCAGTGAGAGCAACTCAGATCTCCTCAAAGTCCTGCTCAGCCTCTGATCCAGCTGAGTCTGGAGGGTGCTGCTTAAAGAAGTCTTCAAAGCAGTTCCCAGGCCCCTCATCTCCTCCCATTTTCCTTAAGAAATTTAAGGCAACTTCACTTTGATTCCCATGCAGATCAGTGGTGGGGATGCCAAAGCTCCCTGGGACATTTTCCACACTATTTGTACCTGGGCTGCTGCCTCCGTGCAATTCCACGAGTTCTGCTCCCACTGCCCAGAGCAGCTGGGGCTGCCCCTGGATCCCTGCAGTGCCCCAGGCCAGGCTGGACACTGGGGCTGGAGCAGCCTGGGACAGTGGGAGGTGTCCCTGCCATGGCAGGGGTGGCACTGGGTGGGCTCTGAGGTCCCTCCCAACCCAAACCAGTCTGGGATTCTTTGAAACCTTAAGAATTCCCTCCAAGTGTGTTATCACCCTCAGATTTATGATTTAATCTTTACTTGGAACATTTTACAACACTGGAAACCTGTTTTGATCTTAGAATGAAACAGAGAATCCCGGAATGGTTTGGGTTGAAAAGGATCTTAAAGATCATTTTGTGCCACCCCTGCCATGGCAGGGACACCTCCCACTGTCCCAGGCTGCTCCAGCCCCAGTGTCCAGCCTGGCCT
>VZSE01015168.1:14635-26800 GCA_013398275.1 Promerops cafer
TGCCAGCCTTTCCTCCCAGCAGAGCTGCTCCAGCCCTCTGCTCATCCTGGTGCCTCCTCTGGGCTCTCTGCAGCAGCTCCACGTCCTCCTGGGCTGGGCCCCAGACTGCTTTCAGTCCTGTTTACTGCTTCTTTCAGCCCCCAGCCCCTGCTTTGGAAAATCCCCCCACTCCTTTTCCCCAGTGAAGGCAGAAAGGCCCAAAGCTCCCACGAGGGGCTGCCCTGAGCTGTTCCTGTCTGCACTTGGTGCCACTCTCCAAGGTGTTTCTGAGGAACCTCATCAAGCCCCTGCAACAACGAAGTCCCAGTCAAAGGAAAAACTTCTGTGTGTGCTCAGCCTTTCAGCAAACACTGACAGAAGCACTGTGCCCGTGTGACCAGCTGAGCCTTATCACTGCTTCCAGATGAACTGGGTTGTGATTGAACTGTTCCTCTAAAAAGCCTGGAGTGTTCTATTGCACGAGCTGCACTAGGAGGAAAGCACATGAATGTGCTCAAGTGCTCTCCATAAAAACAGCCTGGGCATGATTAAAAGCTCCTTTTAGCAGGCAGAGTTTCACAAACACTGTATTTTAGATTTTTAAGCACCACAAACCGGTCACTTCTCAAAGTGACCTGATCCAACAGCCTCTACCTTGACTGTCTCTAAAGCCAACTCAGAAAATTACAGCTGACATTTCCAACCTGCCCAACAGAGCTAAAAAAGAGCTCAAACAGCATTTCCAGTTCCACCGTCTGCAACTTCAACATTACAGCAAGGGCTGTGCAGATTGAAATGCCAAATTAGAGTCTTCAAATCAGAGCATTTGCAAGGCAAAGCCCTAATCAGGACAGGCAGCAACAAAGGGAGACTCAAATAACTGGGGGAGAGAGATTAAACAATAATTTGCAAATACATGAAATAAATACAGTCAGAGCTCTCTGCTCATTAGTGAATTTGGTGTCCCACATCCCAATCTATTTTAAAAAATAAAGATTATTCACTTCCAGGCTGGCCTGACTGGGTTGACACATTAAAATCTTCCAGCACTTCTTTGCTCGTGGTGATTGTTGGTGTTTAGATGCATTGATGGAGCTGTTTTCCCCAAATCCTCCTGGCCTGTCATGCTGCAGCTGCATTTTGTTCTCCTGCCTCTCAGCTTTCACAGGATCCTTTCCCTTGGGCTGAGAGTTTATCCTTGGGCAGTTTTTAAGGATAAAATGATGGGGGAACTGCTCTCCTGTAATGATGATTAAACCATCAGCACCTGAACTGGGGGAGTTGAAACCAGGTTTAGTCCAGGAGGTGATGCAGAAGGAAGACTTGAGTAACTCTGCTTTCCAATTTACAACCACTGAGTGATCAACAACTCATTCCTATCATTCCATCTGCTCCTCCTAGAACCAAGGATTTTTAAAATTTTTCTTTAGCAGTTTTTGAGATTTTACCTTTTAAAGCATCATTACTCACCAAGGCACTGAAAAGGATGAATCTACTACAAGGAACTCCAGGAGCTGATGAACAGTGTGAAATAAACACCTTTCAGAAATAGCCCCCACTGGCAGCATTTGTTTTCCAGCCCAAAGTGGTCCCTAAATAGCACCAAGCCAGGTCCCAGCTCCTCCTCACCCCCTGGAATGCACAGTGGGGCTGCACTTCACTCTTTATTTACTTCCTGCACAGCAATCTGCAGGGACAGGCAGGAAATAATCTTCATTTAACCAAAGCCCACTATTCCACAAGGGCATGGAGTGACAGCACACAGGGCTGGGTGGGATATTGGGAATTGTCCCCTGGAGGGTGTGGAGGGGCTGGGATGGATTCCCAGAGCAGCTGGGGCTGCCCCTGGATCCCTGGCAGTGCCCCAGGCCAGGCTGGACACTGGGGCTGGAGCAGCCTGGGACAGTGGGAGGTGTCCCTGCCATGGCAGGGGTGGGATGGGACCATCCCTGAGCTCCCATCCCAGCCCATTCTGATCCCATTAAATAAAAACTTCGTTCTCAGCATTTCCAGATCACCCCGTGCACCATGGAAGGGACTCCCAGCACTGCCCAAGAATTAATCAGCTGCTCATTATTTTATACTGGTTAATTAATTCACTCTGATTAGCAAACATTTTGCACCTATTTCGTGCTTCCTACACACTTCAGGACTGTATCATCTGTGGGGTCAGAGGTTTAGGATTTTTTTTCCTTTTCCTATTTAACTATCATTTCTGAAAAGTAAAAAAAATAAATAATTCTAAGAGGTAGAGCAGTTGTCCCTAAAGTATTTTCCTAAATTTTTATGGGTTTTTTTCAGCTGTGACAGGTACAAGAACTGTCCCACTGAGTGAAGATATGACCATAATCCTGATGGAGTAGGATGAAAAACACTTCTGTACTTAACAATTTATTATCATGAAAAATGCAGCTGTATTATGGCAAAACTATGACTTGAGGGAGAGCAAAGATAAGGATGAAAACAGCAGTTATTTGGGGCTGTTTTTATTTCTAGTTCCCTCTAACATGACAGCAGGATTTGTTTAACTCAAATATTAAAGGTATCATCACAGGCAAGCAGAAGTTACGTGTTCATCCTCTGACACATCCTCTGTGACTAAGGGAAAAACAAAAGGAAATCAAAAATTAAACTTTAACAAAGGAGGCTTTGGAAAACCACAGGAGCTGGTCAGGAGCAGGCTGGTATTTCTGTGATCTTTAAAGAATGACATTTTCCACTGCAGTCACAGAAGGAAGAATGGAACATAAATTTCAAAAATATTTTCTAAGAATGTTCTGGGAGGGTAGAAAAAAACCCAAAGCAATTACAAGAAGTTTCTGCATTTCAAAGAACAAATCAAGAGTACCTGGACATTTCAAAAGGATTTCAAAAATACTAAAAAAAAATCATGGAATGGTTTGGTTGGAAGAGACTTGAAAGATCATCTAATTCCAACCCCCTTCCACTGTCCCAGGTTGCTCCAAGCCCTGTCCAACCCAGCCTTGATAAAATAATAAAAGATAATAAAAGGACCTACAGAAGAGTCTGGAATTTATCCCAAATCACCTGCATTTTTTGTGAGGTTAATGCCTGATACACTGTAATTATCTTAGATGTTAATTAGTGACACATCAGCAGCACACTGGCATTTAAAGCTTTTAAGGTATGTAACAACAGAGCTTTGAGGATGCATTTTATTTTTTTATTCATATGGCAAGAACCCACCTGTTTTGATTAAAGGGGCAACAAAGTCAGCATTAGAAAGTAATTCTTGAAAATATTTTAAATTCCTGAATATTCCAGGCAGTGATTTTTGGGTTAGGAACTCCCACTTGCTGAGAGCCAACACAGTTCTGCACCTCCTAACTTCTGCTATAGAAATGTCTGGATTTTGCTTTTTTCCAGCAGGGGAGATGAAAACATCTCTGCAGAGCAGAGGGAAAGAACAGAATTCCACTTTGGCAGCTCAGGAAGGAAGACACAGATGCTCTTTAAGGAACAACCTCTCCTGAAACCACCTCCTGTGAAGAATTCCTGCACTTCAGCTGCTCTGGGAAAGGTGAGGAGCTTTCATGTTGGGATAGATCCCAGAAAAAAAACTTCCAAAAGTGTCTTTAAAGTTGTTCTGTGCTTTTTATAGATTCTAAGCCTTTCCCAAGGGAGACTTACCCCACTGCTCTGGGAAGCTTTATGGGGTGGGCTGTCTTTTGTGGGGTTTGGAGAGGCCCTGCTGGTCTCACCTGCTCGGAGCCCATTTTCTCTGCGTTACACAACCCCAGGCAGGAGCTGTTCATACTTTCCACTGCCTGCCCCAGCAGCTGCCTCATCCTGGAGCCTCAGGAAAATTCAAGCCTTTAATCAGAGTTTCCATGAGCCAGGCAATGCTGGCTCCCAGCTGGATGGGATCTGGCCCAAGGGCCAATGAATCCTGCAAAGGAATGGCCACACAGCCCAGGAACTGGGCAGACACCCCCAGGCATTCCCACTGATTCCCTCTCCACAAGTTCTGCTTGCCACAAGAAACTCTCTCTGTTTAACATCACAACCTGCAAGAAATGGACATTTCAGTTCTTATTTCATCTTCTATTTCCATAGTAATGGACATTTCAGTTATTTCATCTTCTTTTTTCCCAGTAATGGACACATTCCTACAGCAGCTTTCAGGAATTATCAACAACAATTCTAAAATAAAATAATCAGAGATAGGAGTTGTTCTTAACTTATTTAATAATATTATCTCACTTGTTGGGTTATCAAAAAGGAGAAGGATATTTTAACTACAAACCCACAGAAGTGTTTTGTTTAATTATATGGATTATGAATGGCTAAAAAAAATACAAATAGGAAAAAAATCCATTTATTAGAACAACAATAAGCTTGGCTCTTCTGGCACTTCACCAGCTCAGCTTCCTACCTTCAGAGAAAGGACACAGCACCTCTAGAAAAAAAAAAAAGAACAATTCTCCTGCCTTTCAGTCAGTTCTTCTTGGAAAACAGCCTGAATTTTAAGAGGCCTCCACACAAACAGCCACTTGTTTTGAAATCAGGACCAAACCTTCAGGGAAGTTTCCAGAATGGTTTTCAGTCCATGCAAGAAAATAAAGTGGTTTTGGTTTACCTGGCTGCATCTAAAAGTTAAAAGCTTACATTTATGGGTTTTTTTAGGATTATTTTTTCCAAGCTGTGTGGTACAGACATTACCAATAAATCAATTTATCCAAAAGCCCTGAAGTCACACAGCTGCCTCTGCTGCACCACTGCTGTACCTGAGTGTGTGTCTCTGGTTATTTTCTCAATTTTCCTGCTGCCTTTTGCATTTCAGCAACACAAAAGAACTCAAATCCAACTCCTGAGGTTTGGGCTCTCAGCTCAATAACCAAGAGCTGCTTGCCAGCACCAAAATAACTCCAAAGAAAACCTCAAAAAGCAAAATCAAATCCAGCTCTGCACTTGTGACCCTCTGAGGATCTGCCCAGGGAAGAGGGAAGTTTCATTTTAATAAATGAAATTCTCTGAGTATTGACAGCTCTTTTATGAGCGGGGTCAGTAATCAATGAGTGCCATAATTAATGAAATTAATTCTGGTTATCTCTGGCAGGAAAAAATGCTGGGAGGAAGAGACAAAAGGTCTAAAGCAGGTACTTATGGATGATTCTTCTCCCATCTAAAGCTGGCAGAACCTCACAAACTCTATTTAGGATATTGTCACATCCTAAATCCCTGTGCTTGGCAGATACCACTCACCAACCACCTCATTTTTAACATTAGGATTCCCAAACATTCTAGGACAATGACTTCCACAGTTTAATTATGCATTACACCCACAAAAAAACCCCTGAAAATGGTATTTTAGACCTCAGTCCCAGCTTCAGGTTCACTGAACACAGCCCATATTTCAATCATTCCCAGCATATTCCCATATTTTATGAGGAAAAAAAGAGCACCTGGTCAGAACAAGAGATAAAAACCCCAATGAAAACTGCCCCAAATGGCCACTGAGGGAAGTGTTTAAATACCATTAATAAACCCCAAAATTAAACCAACCCACCCACCCAGGGCAGGGCTGGAGCCAAGGGATCCTTGGGGTCCCTTCCAACCCAAACCACGCCAGGATTTGATGTTTTCACACACAAGAACAACCCCCAGACCTCACTGGAATTTCTGGTTAACATAAATATATCAATTTGCATTTTTTTTTAAATATTTCCCTAATTTTCAGTTCTCCTGGCCTTCAGTTATGACAGCAAGTAATGCAATTTATTAATAACCAATATTATTTATAAATTTATAAGCATTGCTTATTAAAACTTGAATAAACTACTGAATAAACTACTTCTGCAATAAACTGTCACAGAATTAAACTTTTGGTGCTCAAGAGAGTTTAAAATTTAAGCCTGTTCTGCATGGGACAGCTCAGTCACTGCTGATATTAATAATGATTTAATGCTGATGTTATTGGGGGTGTTTGGGCTGAGTTTCAGCCCTTTAGTCTCAGCTCTAAAACACTGCACTTATTTTCATATTTTTAATTAATGAATGGGACAATAATCCTGGGAACAAAGCTGCATTTGCTCCTACAAAAGGCAGAACCCAAGGAGATGAGGAAAAGCTCTCCACAGCACTGAGATTTAGATTTGGTGTTCCCAGGGATTTCACCAACTTTTTCCTAAATTTCCATTTGGTTCTCCAGGAAAATGAAATTCTTAATCCTGGCATAGCTCAGACCCCGTGTGGGATCTTTCTTCCAGACTTTGAGCTGATCATTGGAGCACTGTAATTTTTGTTAATAATTCCAACTTTCAGGCAATTCATGACAATTTTACTATTTTCTAGGTTTAGGTGTTTTTAAGGCACCCAACAACCACCTTGTGCAGCAAGTGTTATTTGAATATTTAAATAAATATATAAATATTATATATTTCTGTTTTATTTCTACCTATGAAAGTGTTTGTATTGTTTGCTTGAAGCATTGACTGATCAGCCCACTTTGAGGACTTAAATGAGTGGATTTTTGACACAGAAATAATTATTTTGGAGACCTACAGGAGGTCCAAGTGTGATACAAACCTGAAGCTGCCCAAAATATCTCCACTTAACTAAACACCTCCAGAAGTTCTACTGAAAAACTTTTCATAATGGAAGGTTTCTAATTTTTTTGTAATGGTTTTAGTGCTCAAAGTAAATCCAGATTATTGAGATGTGATTTTGAACCACAGTCTTAACCCTAGGCTTTATTTGGAAAGCAAAAGCATCAAAAACTATAAACACTCTCACAAAAAAAAAAGAGAATTTTTTTGCCAGAAAAAGAATGAAAACCTCCAAAATACATGCTGGTGCCAATAATTAAGTTTTACATTCCCTTTAGGGAGTATTTTGCCAAAACCAGAGCTGTGGTCACAAAAATCTATAAACGTGTAGAAACCCTCATCCTTTTGGAAATCTACTTTTAAAATGTTTTCTTTTTAATGTGATCTAAGAGGCTTAAAAAAAGTGAACTAAAAGGATTACAAGGCATGTGGCTGAGGCAGGAAGAGATTACCAGAAAATGGAGATTATTTGTAAAGAAAATTTTGTAAATACTCCTGAGAAATCTGCTAAACTTCCTGCAAAGCAGAAGTAATTCTTTAAGTACTTCAACAGCCCAAAATCCACCTCATGATTATTTCAGTGGTCTGCAAGGCAATTAAAAATGTCTAAAAGCAAGGCTCCTTTGACAGCTTTATTTCCAGCTGAGCTCACAAAAGGCTCTTCTGCACTGAAACCACACAAAGCTGGAGAAAAAGAAGAATTTGGGAGTTGGAATTCCCAGGATTCAGCTCACCTGCAGCTCTGCTTTTCCTGGGTTACACAGCTCACCTTGCTGGGCTTTATCTTCAAGCACAAATATAATATTTCTAATTTTTTTAATAAATAATTGCAGATGCTCTTTCCCAGCCAGTTCTGGGGGTTATGTGAGGACACAGACAGGCTCAACTCCAACTCTGAGTGCACTTCCAGCAAGCTGAATTTCTTTAATAATTCAGATTTCCAGAAAAGTTTTCCCAGAGAAAAACTGCTCCCATGATAGAACTGCCTGCTTTCAGTTGCTCTATGAATATAAGTTGTTAATTATGGAAAATTTGCTGCTACGTTCATTAATTTGAAAAAATTAGCAGATTAAGGTAATTATCATGGAGTCATGAAGGGCGGAAGTGACTTTGCCAGCAGAACCATCATGGAAATAGGACAAAATATGGTCTAAAATATGGAAATAGGTCTAAAATACGATTTTTAAACACCTAAAATGTCCCCAAGTGCCACATCCAAACACCTCCAGAACACTCCCAGAGATGGAGACTCCACCACCTCAAAATCTCAGAAATATTTTCAAGGAATTTAAGGAACTCGACCCATTCTAAGGAGAATTGTCTCCATCAAAAGTCTCTCCTAGCCCTAAAACCCAATGATTTTCTGAGAAATGCAACTCTTTGTAGGAACCCTTTGTGCTCCTCTTTGCCCAAATGAAAGGTGCCCACAGAGAAGGGGAAATGGAAACTGGCAGAGCACACCTGGGTAACCTCCTTAGCAAGAGGCATAAATGAAATTATTTCATTATTTAGCTTTCCTGTGACTGTGCCAGGATTCTGAAATTCAGCAGGAAATGTGGCACATCCCTTGGGATAACAGCAGCCAGGGAAGTGCTTCACCTGCTGCACTTGCCTTGGATTTGACAGCACAAATTCCATAAAAAAACCCTAAGTGTCCTCTACTGAAACAGCTTAAAAATGGAATGTGTTTCCATGAAGAGGATGGAAAAAATACAAAAACCTAATTGGAAATTAGCTACCAATGCATTTTCTTAAATAAATGACTACACAGGAACACAGTTTTAAAAATAAAANGGCTTAAAAATGGAATGTCACATGAAGAGGATGGAAAAATACAAAAACCTAATTGGGAATTAGCTACCAATGCATTTTCTTAAATAAATGACTACACAGGAACACAGTTTTAAAAATAAAACTCATCTGTGTGCTGGATGAAGAAAGAATTGCAATTCCTCAAGCACACAATCAACACTGAAGCTACCAAAAGCTGCAGATCCAATGTAAAAGACAGTTCAGAAAATCCAAATTTTTCTAAGGTAATTTGCCAACTTGAAGATCAGAAAAAGGGTTTTATTTGAGATAATTTCTTGTATTTCAATAAAAAGAAAAAATGCAGAATTGAAAGGAATTCCTGAACTGTGCTTTAGAAAACTTGAGAGTAACTACTTAGGTGTTCTCTGGAAGATTTTGGGACTGATATTAAAAATCTGGTCATGAAGAATTTTTATTTCTTCTGCGAATAAGCTGCCATTTAGCAGAACTATTACCTTGATATGAAGATCTGTTTTTAAGAGACTGATCACAAACAAAACTTCCAATTTCTCAACTGGGATCCTCAACACCTCAATAAAAAAACATGAAAAAATTGAAAAGGAGGAAGAAGAGGAATATTCAAGCAGTACTTGCAGTACAAATCATGATTTGGGAAGGGCAGAATAGAACAGTTGTCAGTAGCTTTCTTGTCTCACCTTTGATTGGATCAGCCCTCCTCAAATAGGGCAATCCAGGATTATTAAGGGGCCCACTGAAGGGAAAAAAAAACCATTTAACTCGAGAGAAAAGGTATTTTTGGAGTGTTACATCTGCTGGGGAAAGCAGAACCTTCACAGAATAGAACCAAGCCAGTGTTCACACTAAATTCAGAGTATTTACAAACACTGCGTGTGAGGATCCCTTCATCATCACCAAATTCCACACCTTTGCTGCACAGGTTTGAATTTTCTGTGCACATTCTACACCACAACCAAGGGAATTTTCTTAAAATTCACCCCCCTAATCAAGTGCAGCTTTTTAAAATTACCTTGGAATCTTTCTCAGGTGGTCCAGACAGTGACATTTCAGTGTGACCACCATCACCTCACACGTCTGAGTGACAAAACTCCTGCATTTCCTTGGACACCAGAACCACCAAATGCTCTGGAAAACTGGATACACCACCAGACAATGCAATATTTTCCTCATTTTTAACATAACTTTGTTTTGCTTAAATCATCCAAATGCTGAGGGCACTTTTCACACCTCCAAAATCTGGGATACAGCCTTAGGGCCTCGTTCCACTTTCTCTCTCTGCATCTTCCTGACATTTGGCCAAGAAAACAAATTAAAAACGTGGCCAGTCTATGTGTATTCCTGTAAAAGTCACTTATTTCCAGCTTTCAAGAGTTTTAGCTCTTGCCAGCTCTGTAACTTCATTAACTGAAGCTAAATTATGTATTTCAGTGCTGAAAGTCAGTGACCAGACACCTAAACTGATTTTTCATCTATTAAAAGTCTGTGTGCACCTACCACACTTACAAGCCACCAAGTTCCAAGCACCTCTACCTGCTTTTTTTATGACATTTTGTGTTATTTATAAAACTTTGAGACTTTTCTTCCCTCCTGGAGACAGACATTTATTCAAGTTCAGGCAGTTCTCCCATTCTTTATCTTAGAAACAAAATTTATGCAGTATCTGTACGTGTCCGTGGTGAAGACAACACAGTTTATGCTGAGATTCTGAAAATCAAATTAATTTGTTACCATTGCCTAATTTTTCAAGCCCATTCCATTTAATTCAAATCTGTTTAAAAACTAAGCACCTCCTTTCAGTATGAAAGGGTTCGATAGCAAAACCAAAGACAAAAACAAGGAATAAAAGAATAAAACCACAACACTGGGCGCACCAAACAAAACCTTAAGCACAAAGCTCAGGGTAGGGTGGTCCAGGAATATTTTATTTCACTTCTGTTTTATGCAGAGCTTCACCCAGGGCTACTGGTTCAGGAATCAAAAACATCAAGGTAAAATAGCTGTTGGTGTTGAAAATCCCGGAATCATGGAATCCCCTGGGGCTGGAAAAGCCCTCCCAGCCCAGGCAGTCCCAGCTGTGCCCATGCCCACCTTGTCCCCAGCCCAGAGCTCTGAGTGCCACCTCCAGGTGCCACCTGCAGGGATGGGCACTCCAAAGCTCCCTGGGCAGCCCCTGCCAAGGCCTGAGCCCCCTTTCCATGGGGAAATTGCTCCCGGTGTCCAAGCTGAGCCTGCCCTGGCCCAGCCTGAGGCCGTTCCCTCTGCTCCTGTCCCTGTTCCCTGGAGCAGAGTCCGACGTCCCCGGCTCCAGCCTCGGCTCCGGGAGTTCGGAGCGGGTTCAGCTGATCCCCGGCCCGGGACGGGACTCCCGGCACTGGGTCCCGGCAGCACCGAGGGGGCGGGCGGGAAGGCGCAGCCACAGCCTCGCCCCCTCATCCCCCCCCGAGGGCGGAGGCGGCCACAGAGAACCGCGACAGCCACAGAGAACCGCGACAGCCACAGAGAACCGCGACAGCCACAGAGAACCGCGACAGCGCCGGTCCCGCACAGCGCGCCCCCCTCACGGCTCCCGGCCCGCCTCACCCGGTACGGGCCGTCCTGGAAGACGCGCGGGTCCAGGTTGCAGGCGATGGTGGCGGTGGGCAGGTCGCGCAGCGCCACCGCCTCCATCTCGCGGTCAACGAAGCTCCACTCCGCGTCCGCCTCCTCCTCCTCCTCTTCCCCTTCCTCCTCGTCTTCCCCGGGCGGCAGCGGCTGCTGGAGCGGCGGCTCCTCCCTGGCCGGGGGGGGGCGGGGGGGGCCGNCCTCGTCTTCCCCGGGCGGCAGCGGCTGCTGGAGCGGCGGCTCCTCCATGGCCGGAGGCGAGCGGAGGCGGCCGCGGCGACGTCGCTGAGGCGGCTTCTCCCACCCCCCGCCCGCCATCTTGTTTCCTTAGCCCCCGCCCCGCAGCAGCCAATCAGAAGCCGCCGCTGCGCCCCCCCGCGCTGTGTGAGCCAATAGGAAGGCGCCGCTGCTGCGGCAACAGGTGGCGGGCGAGGCCGCGTCCGCCATGTTGGGTGAGGGCAGCGCCGTGAGGGAGCGGCACAGCTCCAACACAGAAAATAAATTATAGCTATATAAAATATACTGTATTTATTATCTATACTGCATATGTAGTATATATTGTGTATTTAATACACGTACGTGCTATATATAATGTATATAGATGAAAATTTACTGTCTATAATACATCATATATCTATACACCCTATAGTGTGTGTACTGTATATATAGTATTTTCATACATTATACGTAATATACTTTATATAAAAATATCCTATATGTAATATGCTGTATATCTATGTGATATATATCTAATGCACAGTATATAGTATATAAAATGTGCTCTATGCAGCAATATACTGTATGTATATGTGGGAATATATATAACATGCCATATGTATAATACACATAAAATATACTATGTGTAATAATACACTGTATGTATATATATAAAAATTGCTGTATATATAATGCTACATTATTGCTAGAAAGACAGCTCCATGTCTCATCCCTGGAAGTGTTCAAGGCTAGGTTGGATGGAGCTCAGAATGACCTGGTCTATAATATAAATATTAACTATTTATATAAAAATACCAGGTGAATATAAAAATTCCTCGCTCAAAGTCTCACCAGTCAGCTGATAACTGCTACTGTGTGTGTTGTAATTCTCTTATCTGCCCTAAGGACAAGCTGACCCACCCTTAGTGCTCTGCAAATGTGCTTGCCTGGTTAGTTTGACCTAAGAGACCTAGACAAATATTTTTATTATATCCTTATTATATTTTTA
>VZSE01015169.1:173-21488 GCA_013398275.1 Promerops cafer
CAAAAGGGTGTAGGGATTGGCTACCACTGGGTGTATGTCCTCTGTAATTTTGTTAATTGCTCTTAAATCTTGTACTAATTGATAACTCTTATTATCTGCTTTTTTAACAGCTAAGATGGGGATGTTGTATTTGGACTCACATTGCACTAGTAGCCCTCGCTGGCTGTCCCCTCCCGCTGCCCCTGCCCCTGCCCACCCAGGAGCGAGCAGGGAGAGTAGGGGCGGTGCAGGTGGAGCAGATGTCCATGGCTGCAGCGGCTGCGGCGAGCGGGGAGCTAGCGCAGCCGCGGCCGGACAAGAGGGGCGAAGCACAGGCAGCGGCGGCGCGGCCGGCACCGCGGCGGCTGAAGCCGGCACCGCGGCGGCTGAAACCGGGACCGCGGCGGCTGAAGCCTGGGCCGGGCCCGGGCCCGCCGCGGGTGCGACTGGCGGGGGGAGAGGAACCGGAGCTAGGGCTGGCCCGGCTCTCAAAGCAGGAGCCACCGCCTCCTCCTTGCTCTCACATCCGCTGTTTGGCTGTTCTTTTTTAGGGGTTGATGGGCTTTGCTGACATGAAAAATCCATAAAAAGCCTAGCATACTGTAATTCTCTGAAATATCTGTCTTCATGTATATGAGATACCAACTTCTTATCTAAGCTACCAAATTCAGGCCACGTCCCATCGTTTTCTAGTTCATAAGTTGGCCATATTTTTTCTGAGAGTCTGATAAGTTTGGATTTTAAAAGCAATGACTCCTTACCGGTCAATTCTCCCCAGCTTTTCAATACTAACCCTAAGGGACTATTTCTTGGGATATTACTATTACAACACTCATAGGAGTACACACCCCATATCTTAACACAGGAGTAAGAAAGCCTGTAGAAATCAAAAGAACCAAGGGAGAGAGAGTGAGCAAGAACAAGTAAGATACAAAATTAGGACTCACAACCTTCAAAGCCACAGCACAGGAGCTAACCCACTGTGCCACTGCTGGCCTCAGGCCAGCACTTACTACTGCAGTGCTAAAGCCCTGCTTTTTCAGAGAGCATCCTCTCCTACTCCAGCAGATGAGATGGAGAGCAAAAGCAGCTCTGCCTGGACCCCCTAGGGTCTTTCCTCACTAAAAAACTACAAGAGATCTCTTAACACCTAACTCAGGTGCTAAAACAGAATACCACCTTTATTCAGTCACTCAGGTACCTCTGTGCCAGACTCCAGGATTCTTGGGCTCTGATACCTTCTGGACCGCTGCTGGGGCCCCCTGGGAGTGCTGGCAGGAGTAGGGGGCCAGGAGCTGGATGTTCCTCTGGTCCAGGGGGTTTTCTAGATGCCTTTCTCTTCCTTCGCGGGGTGCCTCAACTGATGCCGAGAGAGGCTGATCTGGAACAGAAGCAGGACAGAGTTAAAGGAATAAAGTAGGTTAAATTTATTAAAAGGCCTTCAAAGGATACACCTTGGGCAGTACAAGAGCCTAGCCAGGGCTCTTCCCAAGATGGACGCAAGATGGATGACCAGTCATGAGTCTTCACACTTATAAGTATTGGTGCATTTACATATTGGGGTTAATTGTCCAGTTACACCCTCAGATTATGAAGTCCAGTTTTTGGGCCTGAGGCTGTAATGGCTGTCCTTGCTTCTCAAGCTGGAAAAGGATTGTTTTGTCTAACTATCCTGTGAAGAGAACTTGCTAACACTTTGTGGTGGAAAACAGCAGGCCTGTATAAGGCCTCGCAGACTGAATCCTGACTTGGTCTGACATAGCTGTGAGAAAGCTAACAGCTCTTCATGAAAACAGAAGCCTGTAATGGCGAAAAACAACTTGTTTCCCTGCAAAAGAATTCTACAGATTAGGACTGTTTTCTTGCACCTGTTTCAACAATCCCAACTGTCTCAGCAAAAGAATGAAAACAGTATCTCACAAACAACCCTTTCTTGCACGTAGACACCTTGTCCAAGACTGACCAGTTACTATGGGGTAACAGCTTGTTACTGACCAATAGGGGATAGACACAAGAGGGTTTATAAAACTCTATATAAAGGGATGTATAAAATAAAGTCTTAGCTTTTTTTGCTCCTTGAAAGTGTGTGTCTTGTCCCTCTGAAACAAGGTCAACAGCGACAACACTTTATATGAAGTTCAGAATCACACACTAAGGCAGTACAGAATCTAAAAATATGAAAGCTAAAACTTACTTAGCATCATTTATATCACCAAATTCTGTATAAGGTGCCATGCCTATCACTGCCCCTTAGCTTCTAATTTACCCTGGCTATGCTGCCCATGAAGCTGGCAGAGTTATAGATAAGCAGGGTGGTTTGAGGACCATCAACATCCTATAGAGTAGGGTTGATGGGTAGAGTTTGGCATCAAAGACCTCATTTTTGAAATAATTTTACAGTCCTCCAAGGACACATATCACCTCAGAAGTGAAAGAAAATATATATGCTGATAGGTAATTAGAATACAAGGTCTATGCTATTATGTGCCATTATCTTTTTTGGTCTACTCCCTTCTTGGTAGTGCATATTCAAAAAAACACTCATAAATACATTAAGAGAGCTAGACAGTAGTGAGTTCAGACCCTGTCCAGCTGCCATATGACTGGAATCCAAGGTTTCCCTGGTCCAGAGTTGAGTGCTCAAAAATTTGACCTTTATGCAAAAGACCTCTGAAGGCAGTTGTTTTTTTTAATCCTGCATAAATCATGACAGTCTAAAATAGAAATTAGGTTTGGTGCCTAAAGCCATTAAAATAGACTCATACAAGAGAAAATGTTTTAGGTACACCTTTTTTATTGTCATTTGGGCTTGCCTGGTTCAACCATCACACTGTGATAGCTGCTGCCCATCTGGACACAGGACTGTTGCTCTCAGTGTAGATTTGGATCATTTAATATATAAGATTAGGCTAACACTAAAGTTTGTTTGTGACCTTGATCTTAGAAAAGTTTGGACAGAAAAAGAAGAAAGATGGAAGCCCAAGAGAAACCTTGCAGCACGCTCAGCCCCATGCAGCTGCTTACTCACATCCTACCAGTGAGATGGGGGAGAGAATCAGAAGAGTAAAAGTGAAAAAACTCAGGAGTTGAGATAAAGACAGTTTAACAGGGAAGGCAAGAGCCACACACATAAGTGAAGCAAAACAAGGAATTCATTGATCACTTCCCATGGACAGGCAGGTGTTCAGCCATGTCCAGGAAAGCACATGTGACTTGGGAAGACAGATGCCATGACCTTGAATGTCCCCCCTTCCTCCTTCTTCCCCCAGCTTTATATGCTGAGCATGACACCATATGGTATGGACAATCCCTTTGGTCAGCTGGGGTCAGCCATCCCAGCTGTGTTCCATCCCAGCTCCTAGTACACCTCTTGCTGGCAGGGCAGCAGGAGAAGCAGAAAACACCTCTCTCTGCGAGTGCTGCTCAGCAACAGCAAAAAACATCCCTGTGTTATCAACCCTGGGTTCAGCAGAAATCCAAAACACAGCCCCATATTAGCTACTGTGAAAAAATATATCCCAGCCAAAACCAGGACAGCACATTACTGTAAATCCTAGGAGAGCTCACCAGGTATTTTTCAAGATGCCCGTTGGAGTCAGCTATACAACTTAAACTTTCAAAGCAAAACAGAAATTGACAAAATTAACATCAGCTAAAATGTCCCTGAAAATAGGAGGGAATTACTGCATAGCTGTCCCGTGCAGGGCACAGTAACCAGGCAGAGCACTGCAGCTTGCCTTGCACAAGAAGGTTGTCTAAAGCTCCTGTCAGCAGAGTGATTGACTTTCCCTGCCAGTGGCTCTGTTGAAATTGATACAGCTCATGCTTCACTTCTGAGCTGCACTGTGAATCTCTGAACTCCTGCAGAGTTCATGAGCAGACCATGGCTTCAGAGGTAGCAGTAACTAATATGTGGAAACCCACCACTGACTGACTTTTAAAAATTATTTGCGCTGAAAAAAGTAATCCTCCTCAGATATCAGTTGGGTTATAAATTGTATTTAGCCAAACATATGGTTATTTGCTAGATTAGAGATAAGATTTCTTTGTTTTGAAAATGTGAAGGTTTGTCCATGTGGCTATGATCAGATCCAAATTCCAAGTCTATTCCTCTTAACAGTACTGTTCATTTGGGGATACA
Source organism: Promerops cafer (assembly GCA_013398275.1). Lineage (NCBI taxonomy): Eukaryota > Metazoa > Chordata > Aves > Passeriformes > Nectariniidae > Promerops > Promerops cafer. The sequence goes on from VZSE01015169.1 coordinate 4,294, forward strand.
CTGTGCTTCTTAACTGTTCCTAAGTCCACAGGAACACAAATTCTGCTGTCACAAAGTGAAAAGAACCTGTTCTTTGAGCCCAAGTTGTATTCTGAGACCCACCCCATCATACTAAACCCTTTCTCCTGAGACAGCATCCATTACAAAGGTGTCTGTCCCATAGGGGCCCAGCCATAAAATAAAAGCCTTGTATTTGTTCCCCCCGCCATTCCATGCACTCTCACTCCCAGAACTTTCTGAGACTTGATTTTCTTAAGGATTATTTTTCAAGCTTTCCTATTCATAGAAAGGCCAGCGAAACTCATTGATTCCTAGTGGAAGCTAAGAAGGGACCCAGCACTGACACATATTCCTCCCCAAGTGTGGCCCCACCAGTGCTGAGTAGAGGGGAAAGATTACTGCCCCTGCCTAGGGCAGCATTCCTGCATCCTAGCCCAGGATAACAGTAGTCACCTTTGTGGCATTGACACTTTGCTGGCTCATGATGAACCTCATGTCCCCCAGGACACTGAGGTCATTTTATCCAAAGGTGCTTCCCAGCTGGGTGGCCCCAGCAGGTACAGATGCTTCTTGTTACAGAATCACAGAATGTTTTGAGTTGGAAGGGACTCACAAGGATCATTGAGCCCAACTCATAAGTGAATGGCCCATACAGGTAGTAAACCCACAACCTTGATGTTATTAGCACCATGCTCTCACCAGCTAATCTTAAGGGTCTGGTGCCTGGGGTTGTTCTTCCCCTGGTACAGAACTTTGCAATTCTCTTTTTTGAACTTCATGAGGTTTCTGTCATAAGAAGCACTGAAGTTCTTAAAAATGACTATATAATATGGTCTTTTGCATTTACGTATTAGCTTTTGCATGTTGTTATTGATCATAAGTATTTAGATATGGTACAATTTATAACTCCTTTTAGCTGCTTGTTAATATAACAATCTATCCGTTTAAGTATGCACTGTATGGCTCTTAGAAATAGTAGTGTAATAAATATAATATTTAGGTACAGCTTATAGAAATAGTGGCTGATTAATGTATTATACTGTAGACATTAGCAAAACATAAGATGTTAAAATAAAACAAATTTCTTATAAACAAGAAAAAATTCAGATAATGAAATATTACAGACGAAGGATGTATTTGTTGTATTTCTGTCTTCCTAGAACAGAGCACCTATGCCTAAGTCATTCCTGATAGATATTTCTCTTGGTTCTAATAAGCTCCAGTAATGAAAACTTGGCAATTTCTCCTAGGAACTTCTTTACCCTAAGAAGATTTTTTCCTGATGTCTACCCTGAAATTTTCCTTGCAGTTACCATTGCTTTTCCTTCATGATGGTTTTTGAAAATCATCAGGCACCACTCTCCCCTACCAGTCTTCCCTTTACTAAGGTAAACAACCCCACTTTATTATATATTTTTGATTTTGATCTTTGATTGTACTTGTTGTTACACTCTCCAATTTTTGTGTATCCCTTTTAAATGTGATGACCAGTTGCAAAACCATATTTATGGCCTCCCTCACTTGTGGTCTGGGCTTTTGGTGATGATGGCTCCTACTGAATTTTCACAGTCCAACCCCTCCCCCCCAAAAAATAACCCACAAAAGAAACTGAAATACCTTGACCTGAACAGCCATGCAAAAGACTCACTGTGCTTACCAACTTCATTTAACTTTAAATCTAGCAGTGCAAAAGACTGAGACCTGGACTTTGATTTGGAGTAGAAAATTTCAAGTTTTCTTCCTACATCTGAAATAATATGTCTCAGCTGTGGTGGTGCATCCCTCCTCCTCCCCAGGCTGCTCTGTGTCCTTAGGAATTCTCGTTAGGCCTCCTTCTTGATTAATGGCTCTTGGGCAGTTAAAGTCCCCTTGAGCCTATCAGAAACACTGTCTGTTCCCAGGAACTTCTGTTGCCTTAGAAACTTCTGTTTTCTAACAGATAGCCTTGGAACATTATTTTGTCTGAATCGAAGCCCAAGTGGAACAATATTATTGTTACTGAGGAAAGCTCAGTAACAAACCATCTTGGATAGTTTGCAGCCAGGATGGAGATTAACAGATGATTACAGCCAAACCTTTGGTCACCCTATAAACTGCAGTCCTGAGTGAGGCTCTTTGACTTTCCTGGGCTGTAGCATCTCCCTTTGAGTGGGATGCTTCTCAGAGCTTGCCAACTCTCAAGCTCAAGATAATTGGAGGATAATTACTGAAAGCTGATGATTGAGCCTGGACTAGTAATACCCATCCCCAATTCTTTTTATTATTTGAGGTATTTCACCAAACTTGAGGAGAATTTTTAACAGGTACCTTTGTACATAATTGTTGCGTGTGAATTGATGTAATTACCTTATAGCAAGTGTAGTGTGAATGTTGCCATCTCTGATATGTAGTTAAGCTACTGCTGTGATTATTGTAAATCCTATTGTATCATTCATTGTTAAGTTAGTCAATTATTAAGGGTTGTTAAACCCTTTAGATATAAGCTGTTGACCAAGTCTGAGGTGAAGTTTGGACTCAACCACACCTAGGCTCCATCAGGAGTTTGGAAAGTAAGGGGTCAACTCTGAGCCTTGTGTCTTGGTGGGAGGATCTCCCTTACCCCCTTGCCCTTTTGTGACCCTGTTCTACATGCAAATTGATCCTAACACAATTTTCCTTTGTGTACTTCATCTGTGTAGTAAGTAATAGAGTGAAACTTGCCACCAAGTTTTAAGTCATGCTTTTGCAAATTTATGTTACATGTGATTTTGCTAATACCTTTGATAGTGATTCTTTAGGTGACCTAAACCACTCATTCACATCAGCTAACTGTGATTTCAAGCTGTGTCTATGTAGTGCCATTTCTTTGCAGTCCATCTGCAGAGAACTTCATATGTACACTGCATAAAAGCAGGGGTGGGCATCCATTTTAAATCTGTCATTTTGACTACTTCTGTACTCAGCAGAAAGAGGGAGGACTCCAAAAGATTGATTCATCTTGGGATAGTGTAAGTATCAAAAATACACTGGAGATCTCTCGCTCTCTGAGACCATTCTCTCTCTGCAGTAAACAAGGAGGCAGCCAAGTAAATTAGCTTAAATTAGACTTATCCTTTAGGTGGTTAAATTGGCTGAGTGAATGTAATTAGTTAGCAACAATATTCTGTTGTGGAAATTCTCATTACTAATGCAAAAAATATATTAATGCAAAAGATGACCTCATGAAATACTATCCTGCTGACTGCTTTGTCAGTGTAACTGAACAAAAATGCTTGTAAAAACAAAATAGGCATGGCTGTGGGCTATCTACTCAATAAACTGTACAGACACGTTGCAACTGGTGACCTGTGGTGAATCTGCTGAAAATGCCAAGGGTCAAATAGCTGCAGTATAAGCAAACTGAGTGGTAGGAATTGGCTGGTTTTACAGAGATTAAAAACAGCATGTTGAAAAAGATTTTCTTCAATCAGGTATCTGCAACACAGACCCATAAAGGTGCAATTTCTCCCAGTTTACATAGTCATCACCAGTGTTTTACACAACACATAAACCATGGATTTGATTGTTCAGTAAGGACTGAGGTTAAGAGTCCAGTAGGTTTCAGCAATAAGTGCACATCAGTCGTTATGGGCCCTGTTTTGAGTTGGATTGTTTGGGCATGTTGTCCATACCCCATGATCTACACAAGCATGACATGTCCAACTTACAGGTATTAGGCAAGTACTTATTGACTCACAAAGTCAGCTTGGATTTAATGGCCTCTGAGGTTAAGGATATACTCACTGCTCCAGATATGGTACCCAAGGTTGTTGTTGCTCAGCCAGGCACCAGTCACGATGGGTCGGGCAGGCTGCCTGATGGCTCCCTGCAGTGGATGCCCAGGGCTGCTGAGCTGCCACCTGCCACCAGCTCCACTGACATTCATGGCACTGGTGACATGACCAAGAAGCTCCTGAATAGTCTCTGGGCCAAGAAGCCTTCCTCTCTGTTTTAATTTACGATTATGTACCTTCTTGTGCCAGTGTTTTCCCTCTTGAATCCTTGAGCTGCTAATAATCCTGGCACACCATACCTAGAATATTTATTTTCTTTGTCTTTGTATGGACTCACAGCTCATTTTCTGCACTCTGAGCAGAGGCTGTGCAGCTGTGGTGTCAGAGGATCCTTGGTGCAGAGAGTGCTAAGGCCCTGAGGAGGGGGGAAGTATGCAGCAGAGTACAGAAAGAAAGAGACAGGCTTCACTAAACAGGATATACATTATTGAGGTGATGGAAGAGAGTGAATTTGGAAAGGGCATAAAATGCCATTCTTCATAAACCAGCTAAACAGTAAATTGGGGAAGAATCTGACCTTATACATCAGTTCTTCCATGACTGCTTACATCATGGGTTTTGTGGAAATTTCCTTTGCAGCATCTGGAACCAATCACTGTCCAAACCAGATCACATTAAGTAGGTGCTTGGGCTGCTCCTGTATTTTCAGCTCCTGCACTTTGTGCAGATGCAGATATCTGTGAAAGGACAACCCACCTATGCTCTGCATTGCCCTGATGTTAGTGGGCAGACAGGGTAGAAAGTGATTGTAAAAGATGAATCAATGGCTACTAATCTTTTTTGTCAAGTCATTCAGTATTTCATTTTTCAATATTACAGATGGAAAACAACCCCCTTTTTCTTCATTTATAGAAGAATATCTATCTGTTCCCATATTTATGTCACATTGTTATATAACTGATGTCCTTGGTGATGGTGGCAATGAAAGAATATTGGCACTTTAATCCAATGTCCTAGTTATGGGGTAGTGTATGGTGGTCCTCTTGCTTGCTTTGGATTTATTTCCGTACCAAGGCTGTCTCATGACTGATTATCAGTCTCCTCAGCATTGGTAGGAGTTATTTTTTTATCTTTTCTATTTATTATGTTGACTTTGCCCTTAGAGCTTGTCTCTCTTGCATTTGAAAAATAGACAAAACTGATTTCTCTCCTAAAACATCACATAGTTCAAACATTTTTTGAAAGAAAACTGTCAAGAGGACATGTTTTTGTTACTTAGAAAAAGGATTCAGTCATTAAATGCTTTCCTTCATGTGTGAATTTGTAGTAGTTAAAGCTGCCTTCAAAGTAAAATAATTACAGTGATGCAAAAATGTTGCTTATGAGAAGTCTGAATTGAATTAACCCTGGCTCACATCCAGGGAACTCCCTTATTTCTCATTTAGAGAGTTTCAGAACCATTTGATCCTCTTTATTTTTATGTGACTTCTCACTTTCCTCTTTGCCTCACTACAATCAGAAGATACTATTTATTATTTTCATATTAATATAATAGTAATGAAGGAAATGCCTTCATGAAAATCCGGAAATACTTTTGCTATGAAACCTGGAAAATTCTAGGCTAACACACACAGGTGGTGCTAAGGACTAAAATTCCTGTGTACTTTTCTATTTCCTTGAGCACTGCCTTCAGATGAGCAGCATCTCTGCTATTCTGAGATAGCTGGGACATCTGGATATCTTGGATGAAACTGCTAAAGTGTTGTGGATTGGCAAATTAAGGAAATTAGGAGGATAAACTGTTCAGAAGTTCTACAGGACTGAATTCTGATAATTTAGAAGTCATAATTCTTAAGGACCTTACAATAAACTACCTTCTCTAAGACATAAAAGAGAACTGAGAAAGAAATATAATGACAAAAAGTCTTATTTTCCTCAGAAACAATGTGCTGTGATTTGCAAGATAGGCACCATATTAGCTTACCAGCATTGTCCCCATTCCATGTGACATTTTGTGGTGAAGACAGGGTCTCACTATTTGAGTGGCAATTGCTGTCTGTGTGGCTGGTCTCTGCTGGCTGCCTTTGCAGGCTGTTGTGAATACAACTGCAGCAGCAGAGTTTTGTTTGAGTTGGCAGCTGGTAATGGTAAATTTCAATTAATGTAGATAGATAAACTTCTTGGAGATGGTGAACATTCAACATGCCTTAAAATTGATAGCTGAAGTAGAAGAAAGAAACCTAGTTGTATGTTCACCCAGGGGCAAGACAGCTGAAATGATCTGTCACTTTTGATAGCCACCACTTAACTAGGCAGTGTCCAGGCTACATCTACTGTCATCTTCAGGCCGTGAGGAAGAAAAGGAGGAACTAGGAAACACAAATGGGGAAGAGGCTGTGTGTGAAATGGAGCTGTAGGCAAGCTAGGGGAAAGAAAAAATGGTGATCCATAAAAAGCCAAATTGTATGTGTTCTCCTATATATAGAATAAATGCTTTACTTGTAATGGTATAGAGAGTTTAGGAATTATGCCAGGGCTCAGATGCATCATGGAGATCTTCTTTATCCAGTGACCTGTTCCTGCAGACTGACTGGGACACTCTGTATTCCCATCTGGAACAAAGCTACTTAGAAATCCAGCAGACACTGCTGGCTTTATAGCTACACAGCTATTCCAGCTATTTAGAGCTGGGATGAGTAGTCTTGAGGCATTTATGTGGAGTAATGGGGACAGAGAGGAAAGGGTAACATGGCTCCTTATCTTTTCTCCTCTGTTTTTGGTTTATTTAAATTCCCAAGTAAATGTAAACCCCCAGAAACAGTGTTAGAAATACCTGTAATAAATACAAGACACTATCTTGTCAGGTTTGCTCTCCTGAAATTTTGGGCTACTTATCTACAATTATAATTGCAAGGAATAAGCCAAAACCTATACCTAGCCAAAATCTATACCATTACAAGTACAGCATTTATTCTATATATAGGAGAACACATACAATTTGGCTTTTTATGGATCACCATAAAAAAAACTGAGATAAGAAACTGGTCAACCACATCAGATTTTAATATGAGCTGAAACTGTTTTAGATATCATACTGCTGGCAAAATTTCAGCCTGAATGTGAGTGTTGCCTGAAAATGTTCTTCCAGCTGACTGTTCTTCCAGCTTTTTCTCTTTTAAATGAGACTCTTGGTGTTTCATAGTTTTTTGTTTTTTTTTTTTTTCCACAAATTTCAATCCTGACTTTTTTTGTGGTATCTGTAGTACTGTTGTTTTCATCCTGGCCTCTGTGCTGTCTTTAGTCCAAAATTGTAATAGCTTGTTTGTACTATTTCTTCTGTTTTAAATATTCATTTTTCATGAATCATATGTAAAACATGAAAAATCCTTAATTATGTTTCAAAACTTTCGGGAATTATTAAAGTGTAAAGAAATTAAAATATGCAAACTATTCACAATTGGGTCTTTTCCTTCAGTCTTGGCAACAAAATTAGGTAACAAATATCCTCTGTAACACTGAGGTTCTTACTTTAATCTGTGAAGAACTTAGAAGTAACTCTTTATTAGTATGGCAAAAAAAAGATAAAAATTACAATTTTTAAAGACCCTAATTCTATAAAATCTGCTTTAAATTCAGTATTTATTTTCACAATATTCTCTAAGGACATTTAAATACCATTTTCCTCAAAATTATGTATTGTCCAAAGGTGAGAACTTCAATGTTTGGGATGTTGATGAAGCAAGTTTCATAATACAGCCCAGTAATTAAAATAATACCAACCAGAAATTGATTTGTGCTTCTTAAGTTTCAAACACTGTAAATGCAGGCAATAAGAAATAGCAAGGGTCATCCCAGGGTCAGGATGTAGGTTTTTTGCAATATTAGTCACAGAACTGATTGCATATCAAACTATTTTTGGTGCATTTTGAGCTGTTGATGCCCCCCCATCTTTCAGACATGCTGGTTTGTGCGTAGATAATGAATTGCTTCTCCAAGAGCACGGCTCTAGCATGCCACTGCAATACTAACAACAACAAGAACAAAGATCATCTGCTGCCTTTATACAAATGTTCTCAGCCAAAAATGTATCCAATATATATAAAGTCTATTTCTTTATTTTTTTAAAAAAAGCCAGTTTCAGATAGTTGAAGAAATCTGAATAACTCAGCTCTAGTCAGGCTTGAGTAGTTAAGCACAGCTGGACTCCAGACACTGACTCACTCTCCAATTACCACTACCCAGCTTTTTTTCCAACAGGCTCTTTTCTGCGGATAAATCTTCCAGCTTCCCATGATGTACTGTCAGGCTGAGATCATGTCAATGTAGACAGAAAAACTAAATCTATGTTTACATTCATTAGGAGGAAAATAAGGCAAGAAATCTGAAACTAACTAGCGCCAATAGAAGCAAAAGAACACCTGGAAAACATACAGACAACTTTGGAACATCTTTACAGTGGAAGTATTCTGCCTCTGTGTTTATGGGCCTGCCCACTGTAAGCCTTTTGTTGCAAGCAGGAGAGGAAAGCAATTTATACTTGAGAAAGACTACCTTACTTAAAAGCAACAGGACAATAGAATTTTACTTTGTAGCATGTTACAGACAGACTACAGGGAAAAAAAAAACCCTTACATTTTGGTAAATACAAGAAAATAAACAGTGGTCTCTACCAACCCCAGTCTTGCTATCGTATGTGAATAAATAGTTATTGATCTGAAGGACTGTTTACAATGTCTTGCTGCAAATTTCAGATATATTTTCCATGTTCTTGTGACCACAGCACATGAACTTTACTAAGTTTTGGCACAATTAGATCTCCCTTTTGCTTCAAGTTTACTCTGGAAAATTTGGATTTGAGTTTAACTGAAAGATGCCAAGATCCACTCCTTCCTAAACCAGATATCTTAGACCAGTTTTAATTGCATGGGTCCATACAGTGGAGGAATTCCATGACCTGTTGTATACAGGAAGTTTAAATATACTTCCTTCTGGCTATAAAGCCTAATGAAAATTAAATCATAGAGCATATTCTACTTTTTCTAATTGTGTGGTCGGTCTCTTTCTGTAGACCATGAGTAAGCACCTTACCGTCAACCTGTCATCAGTAGAGCACAATTTAAAATAGACAGTTGTTACTGATGGAAAATGATCTGTCAATCACAAAAACAACATAGAAATTGTACTGTTGAGTTTCCAGAGCCATCTCATTTTGAAGTAGTTTTTACAGATATCCAAAGATACTAACCAACTGCCTTCTCAGTCCTGTGCAGCATGGAAAAGATAATATCCCAAAGTAAAACTGTGGCTGACAAACAGGCTAATACAGAGTCCCAACAACCAAACCAAATTGATATATAAATTTGGTTGGTCTAGCAAAATCTCAGCCAGGAATTTTTTTCAGATTGTTTGAAGATCAAAAATGTCAGGAAGAATGAGTTCCTGATATTTTCTTTGGCTACTAGTGAAAACTCATCAATATTCAGGCTATTACCCTTGAACTTTGAAGAGTCTGTAATAGCAGCCTTAAAAAAAGAAGTTAGTCAATCCAACTTTAGTTTACTGAGGGAGACAGAAACCTTATGAGGTAATGCAGATATTTTTATACCAGACTGAGGAAAACGCTCAATAAAAATCACCAAAGTAAAACATTATGAAGAAGGATAAATGCAATGAAAAACTAAGTTAGTCTTTTCCCTCCAACACCAATAATTTGTAAGAGGAAATGTATTTTTAACTATCTAAAATGTCATTAGCCCCTCCATCTTCTTTTTACACATGACATAACTGAATGTTCAGAAAAGCCCTTTGTCTGATGTGTTCCTTTGAATTTTAGTACTGTCAGGAGACAGCATCGGGAAGGTGTTGCTGTTACCTACTTGGCTTATGCCTATATTTGGAGGGGCAGAATGCTGGGACATGAGAAGTCTGCTTCTCTTCCCTGGACACTGCAAACTCCTTGGATGGCAAGGCTGAGCTGGAGCCACAATGAAGAACAAGGTCTAGATCTCTTTGTCTGCAACTGCTGAAGGCAAGTGCCTGGAGATGCAGAATAAGCAGGTTAGTAAGTGTGATGCTGGTGGAAAGAAGTGTGGGAAGAGATAGGATTGGCTGTGGGGCCGTGAGGGAGGGCAAGCAGTGAACTGTGGTGGTGTGGTCCAGGACACCAGGCTGCTGGGGTTACTGCTCTGACTACTGTTCTACTGCTGCCTGCGAGTGAGCGATGCCTGCGCACGTTTGAGACTGGGCAATGTGGGCAGGGAGGAACCCAAGTGCTGCCTATGCAGAAGACAGAGCAGGGAAGGGAAATACGGGGAAACACACACACACATGGATGGGACCAGGGTAGAAATGAGCATCATGGGTTCCTGGGGCCTAGAAACTGTCAGAGTGGACTGAGTTGTGCCAAGTGATCTGGAATGGCAGATGAGGTGACTTAGGATCTAAGGATGGCAGTGTGACCAGCATACTTCTGTGTTTGTCTCTCTCTTTTTGAGACTGCCTGCTCTGTACTCCCCTCCTACAGCTTGGGCTTTCTCAGTGTCTTTTGTAGAGTTTATAGGCTGCCATGGGTATACAAAGCAAAAACCAAGATGTCCACAGGCCTGTAGATAAATTAAGGTTCTTGTCTGTTCCCTGAGAATATCATCTGTTCACTTCTGCTAGGTGATGAGATTAGTTGGCATTGGATGAGAAAGTGCAACACCACGTGTACTCAACACTCAGTATATAATTACAGAGCTGCCATAATTTTTACCCATATTTAACTGTATACAGTTCATTGAGAGGGCAGAACTGCAGGCACTTAAGTGTGTAATACCATCCAGGTACCCATGTAAGTTAGGGGTCCATAAAAATTAAGTATGTATAAAGAGAATGTAGCCCCTATTGAAAGCATTTGTAACATTATCTGCTATATACTATCTGCTACTGTATGCATAAATACCACCTATAAAGCATACCAGCTGGATTCATTTAGATACATTGTGATCCACCCTTGCTGTTTAACTGTTACCAGATTTGTTAAAAAATGTTAGGTCTTCAATATATCTAATAGCATTGTGGTTTTTTAAGCAATATGTTGTTAATAGCTGTGCAACTGATAAACTTGGTTTTCTAATTGGAAATTTAAACATATTAAACCCTTGTACTTAGTGTGGCTATATTGTGGGCAATTTTAATGGTTATTCAAAAGCTATTAGGATGAGTCTCAGCTTCTGAAATTTGTTATGCAAATGTGCCATGTAGTTTTCAAAATAACAATATGTGTACCAGATTTCTGCATATTCATGTAGGTGAGTTGCCAAGATACTGGTGCCAGTAGTTATTCTAGCTCTGTAGTCTGAAAATAAATCAACAGTTTTATCAGCAAGCCCTGAATTTTAAGGAGCATTACAGTAGGAACTGATTTCCACAGTGCTGATGGATGGGGTTGGGGTTTTATATTCTGAGGCTGTATTCTGCTTCTGGTGAAAGCAGTGCAGTTTTAGACAATACTTAATGGGGAGAGGAACCTTAATTGGAACTTTTCCCAGTTGGTTTTATTTTCTTAGCTCAAGTTCCGCAGAGTTTCAGACAAAGGAAATTACAGAGATGACAAAAGTAACATAAAGGCAAAATACTATGAACTAAGACAAAGTAATATATATAGTTTACAGTAGAAAGGTGCTCAAGAATTGGCTGGTATGTTTGTTAATCATCTTCATCTCATATGTCTTGCTTAGGCAACTTCCAATTAATTGGAATTTTGCTTACATATGGAATGTAAGTTATCTTTAACTCCTTATCCTGGTACCTATTCCTAATGGGGAAGAGGACCTCGTATTACATGCGAAGAAGACTTAATTTGCAATTTGCAAAAATGCTTAAGTTTCCACTCCTGAATATCACTTATATTTTAAAGAAGACCACAAACCCCAAACCCAGAAAATAAGCAAGTAAAAAAGCCAAACAAACTTGATGTAAACAAAAGGAAAACAATCAGCTGTGTAAGCACCTAGATTTAGGCAGTCTAGATGTCCTTTCGGAGGCCTGCAGGATACCTGCCTCTTACCAAGTATTCTTGGGAAAATTATTCCCTTTTAAAGAAGAGCTTAAAAGGTAGGTGCAGGTTTAGTGACTAGATTAGGCAGAATAAATCCCACCCCGATGTTTATTTTGGTGGGTTTCACTTGTAATGGTGGAAGTGCTCTAAGTCTAATATGAACATTTATTAACAATTGGAACATGGCTGGCTGCTTACAGTTAGGTTGGAATTTTGCAGACTGTTTTACAAAGTGGCTGAGTATGTGTCAGGACTGAACAGGACATTTTTTCATCATCAAGTCATAGGCTTAAAACAGGAAGTCTTCCTGGCCAAGTCTGTATTATACAATACCCCTAATCAAACACCAAAAAGGCTGAACAAAATCCTTCAACTGCAGTGGGTTTCTTTTAATGGAGACAGAATAATATTTAAAAATTCTCAGGACAACAAGAAATTTTCCTTGTAAAAACACTTGAAACTTTGCGGTACTTTAGTATTATTCTGAATCCTGACAAATAATTCCTTATCTGATTGAAAAAAGTTGAAAATCCTAGGTATATAGCTATGTCTAGTTCTTACATTGGATAGCAGTACTTTTGGGGTTAATTAAATCTTTCAATTACGTACATATTACTTGGTAAAAAAGCATTCTATTCTTCTCTATTACACAGGTAGAAATTTGATTATTCTCCGAAGAGTATTAGAAATGCAGTAGATCTTAAATGTTATGTATAACATAACATAAAAACATTTTCTTACTGTAAAATAGCTTAGTGGTAATAAAAATCCAAGAAAAGAAAACACCAGTATCCCTTCAAACAGACAGATTATGAGAAACTTCTTTGTATGTTTCAGAAGCTCACAATTTAAATATGATAAAGAGAGACATACTAGGAAGAAGAAGAAGATCCTCATGCAGCAGATTAAATTAAGTCTAGAAATGAATTCTACTTTTTTTTTGGGTCCTGATTCTGGATAGTTCAAACCTTCCCCTGTCTGTTTGGAGATGATGGAGCAGTAGCTGAGCTCAAGCTGTATTTATGCTCACCGGCCTGGATGTTTGTGTTAATTGTTTTCTTGCTGCTGCTCCACACACAAAAAAGACCGAGTGCATCTTATCTTTGATACTTCAACCCCTCTCTTTAACATTGATTCAATGCTCAAAAGTTACCAGAGGAAGATTGACTAGAGAAAAAAAAAGTCAGCTCCCCCTCTCCCCCAAGCCCCAGCATGGCAAGCAAAATTATTTCAAGTACATGAAGCATCTTGTAAGGAAATACAAGGATAACATCCTTTCGGAAAAAGCCTAGTGCAGGGACAGAGCAGATTTTGCCTCTATATGTGCCCTGAAAAATTATGCAAAGGGATGAAAAATATGATATATAACCAAAGAAAGATGCAATGAATGTATTTGTTACAGCAGCCTAAACACACTGAAGAAGATGCAGGCAGTGAGAGGCAGAGGTGAATGACAGACCTAGCTGTCAGGATAAATTGCAGAAGATTGTGAAGATGTATCTAGATTTTCTCTGCCTCTGCACTAGAGTCTTGGACAAGGGATTTGGGGAATAAATCTAGGATTCGTAAGCCCTGTGTAAGTGGAGCCAGAGAGATTTAGAATGTCACAAGGGATGTGACCATTGTTACTCTCCACTTAAATAAATTAACATTGAGAGCATATTCCAGCTAAAGCAGCCCTCTGAACCTCTCTTCCCTGCATGAGTCATGCTTTACTCACTTCAGAGCCTGCAGGAATTTAAAGGCCAGCTCAGAACATTTACCCTGCTATTTATAGTAAGTACAGAGGTATCTGTGCATTGTAGGCAGAACTAAAATCCCGGTATAACCTGCATGTCAAACATTTAAAGAAGTAATAAAAAACATGGAGAACTGCAAAACAGAAAAAAAGAAATAGGAATTGGGCTAGGAATTACACAAATGGACTAGAAGAAAAGATTTCTGAAAAGGTCAGATCAGTAAAGGAATAGAGTTAGACAAGTGGAAAATATGTAAGTAAATATTTCAAACAAACAAAAGTTAAAAGGTTTTTCAAGAAGAACATTTTAAGAGGTGAAAAGACCAAAACTCCAAGATATTAATACAATATATTTGAAGACAGAATTACATGAGAATTCAATCAGGCTGATGACACATGCAGTAAGATTGTCAATTAACAGTACGAGCTGAAAGAGAGCTGGAAGCAGGGAAGGGACATTTTGTGCTAATCACTGCCATCTACAGAGATCCAAACATCCCAGCCATGAGGGATGAATGGGGTTTCAAAGACAGAATACATATCAGAATACATATTTACCCTTTTATTAGCAGATATAGTTAAGCAAATAGAGAACAACTGGGCTCTGGCCGATTAGCATTAGGCACTCTGCTAGTTAATATAACAAAAGTGAGAGTAGCAACTGTGCAATGATACATATTTAATGCAAATACAGATTGTGTGTGTGCGTGTGTGTGCGTGTCTGTCTGTGTCTGTGTTGACACAGACAGGCAGCTGGAACAAGCACAGAAACACAGTTAAAATGCAAAGAGTAACTTTATTGCATTACCTTGCTAACTGGAAGATCCCAAGGCAACACCCTGGCAGAGACACAAGCAGGAAGGCAGGCACTGTTAGGCTCAGTCCATCCGAGTCAAAGGCAGGCCTGCTGCTTGCACCAATTTATCAAGGGTCCTGCATTTGTAGCTTACCAACATGCTGTGATCTCCTCTGGGCTTCTTTTATGATCTCTGAGCTTTGACCCTCTCTCTGCCAAAATCAGGGAGCTTACCCATGTCTGTGAGAATGCCTCCAAGTCTCTCAAAACACCTGCATTATCTCTACACAGAAATACTTCTCAAAACAGAGTATAAACAGCAGTACTCATAATATACAGGCCTCCCCTCACTGTTATTCTCCAGGCCTTGACATTCCCAGCTGCAAGGTCACTTGAATGAATCTACCATCCTCATCCTCCTCCTCATTGCCATTCTTCTGCTTTTAACCCTTTCCTCCCAATAGTGCATTAATTAAGTAGCAGAACAGTTTGGGGTATGCTGAATTGGACTGTGTTTGCATGGGATGATGGAGACAGCTTGACAGCTGAGCATATGGATGTTGTAAAACATTTGTGAGGTGGGTTGTTACAACATCAATAATTCTTATAAAAAACACTTTAAAAATCAGCCCCCAGTGCTAATGTTATTGTTGGAGTAGTGAAAATATATTTAGAAAAAAGTAACCAAAACATAGTGTGAAATATTACTATCTGTAGGTTTCAACAGATGCATCAGTAAGAAAGTTTGAAACTGGGGGGGGCGGTTTACCCCAAGGTGAAAAATTTTCCCTTGTCTATTTTCCCAAGAAAATTATTTTTGTGTGAAAGGGTAAGGTCTTGTGTTGTAGGTTTTAAGTGTAGTAATATAGTAATTAAGTCTAGTAATATAGATGTTAATTTTGATTCTTAATTTCTGCTGAAGTAACCTTATGTATGACTTTTTGTAATGCTGTTAACTGAAATAAAAAAAACCCCAAACAAACAGAGTAAACCTTCACCTAATTACAGACAATTTGGGGATTAATATTCAGCAAGAAAGGAAAAAAAAAACAACCTAGAAGTAAAATAAATAAAAGAAAACAACATATGTAGATATAGCTGCTGACCTGTCAAAAATCAGCAGCACATGCCTCAGTAGAATTAGCGATGGACAGCAAACTGCAAACCATGGTTTCCAAAGGTGTGGTGCTCCTCATGTGCCAAAACCTAAAACATAAGTAAAAGTAAATTAAATTAAAATGAAAAGCATCTCTGGTTTCTGCTGTGCTCCTCAGCATTGTCATACTTCTCCCCCTCTGGTCCAGGCTGGGTACAGCACTCAGAGCAAATGTGGGAACTCTGATGGAACTCCTTGACCTGCCCTGGACAGTGCGTTGCCAGTCTCTTTAAGATCTCTGGGGTATTAACACACTGGTCAAAGGCAAAACTCGGCCTTCTTGTAAATATTAGGAGGATTTTGGCAGATGTACTCCTT
This sequence comes from Promerops cafer, assembly GCA_013398275.1. Lineage (NCBI taxonomy): Eukaryota > Metazoa > Chordata > Aves > Passeriformes > Nectariniidae > Promerops > Promerops cafer. The sequence goes on from VZSE01015169.1 coordinate 20,095, forward strand.
ACTCCTAAGCAACTCAGGCTGCAGCCAGGTGGTGAAGGGAAGAAACTGTGTGGGATGAGCAGTGGCTATTTGAAAAAAACGTTGCTTCAGGTTAAAGTTTATACATATATATATATGTATGTATGTGTATGTGTATATATATGTGTGTGTGCATATATATTTATTTATATATATAAGAACTTGCTTCTGGATAAATATTAAATATTACAAAAATATAAACACATCAAAATATATCAATAGCATATTTTCCCCTGGAAAATTACAGAGGAGTCTTGGAGAATGAAACTTGACTTTCTATCCTGCTAAAACGCTCAGCTATTGCCGTGGCAGTGGTTTGGCCCAAACCAAAGAGGAGACGCCCCAGATTGCGAATTAGCAGGAGCATGGGAGTGTGCACTGTAGGCAACGTGGATGTGGCCACCTGCTTTGAAGGTGGAGTGGATTACCCCTCCTCAGCTGAGCTCAGCACCGCGCTTAATCTGCTAGTACGGAGGCAGGCGGCAGCCCCAGGCCGGCTCCCGGGGCAGGGTGTGTTAAAGCTGCGGTCACATCACTCGGGACTGTCCCAGGTGCTGCCCACGAACACGGCACTAGTGCGCGTCCCGATCCAGGATCCTTTCGTGGCTCTTAGGAACTTGCCAGCCTAAACTACTGATCTGCTTCACTTTGTTGTCACAAACTGTATGCCACTTCTGATTTCCCACCCTTTTACGCTCCGAACTTCTTGCGAGATCTTTAAACAACTTTTAGGGAAAAATTAGTAAGTAAGTAGCATTTTGTGGCAGGGGCATAAAACAACATAACCTCAGCTGCAGCAAAGTGGCCAACACAGCGGCAAAAACAGCTAATCCTGCAGTTCTCTTGGAAAAGTGACAAAATTATAAAACTGTAGGACAGCGGAGAACGTGCCAGTGCCGGAAGCGGCCGTGCCAGGTGTGGACACGTGCCAGGTGTGGACACTGCCAGCACCGCCCCGCCCGTGCCGGGACCGCCATGCCGGGGGTGGGCACTGCCTGCACCGCCCCGCCTCTGCCGGGACCGCCATGCCGGGGGTGGGCACTGCCTGCACCGCCCCGCCTCTGCCGGGACCGCCATGCCGGGGGTNGAGTTCTCCAGCCGAGCGAGGCAGAAGCATGCGCGGCTGGCTGGAGACCAAAGGGAGCAGTACCCTCACAGCCTGCAGTTTTACCTGGAGCCCCCCTTGGAAAGCATCTCCCTGGTGGAGTTTGAGAGCTTTGCCATCGACCGCCTGAGGCGTGAGTAGCGTCTCTCTCTCCCTCCCTCCTTCCTCCTCCTCCCTTCGCCCCTTTCCCTTCTCCTTCCTCGCGTCCCTTCCCTCTCTCGCTGCTTTGTATCCTTCCTGTCATGGCTGTGTGTATTTCTGGCAGGCCTGG